>JAQFZG010003379.1:0-13775 GCA_034695465.1 Entomobrya nicoleti | reverse complement strand
TGTGTGGTTTATTATTATTTGATGAGTAGTAGAAGATTGCATGTTAAAGTCTGGGTAGCAAACTCTGGCTGGAGTCAGCCAATCAGGTGAGGGTAGAAAACTTTGGCTGGAGTCGGCCAATCAGGTGAGGGTAGAAAACTTTGGCTGAAGTCAGCTAATCAGGTGAGTGTCGAGGAACAGGCAGCATGTTGGTATGTCACTTACTTAATGTAGATTATAAATTATAGCATATAAATCCTTGAGATTTTTAACGAACTAAAAGAAAATCAATGACGCGTTGCAAGCAAAATAATTGAAATACTTGGGGTGTAGTTTTTTCTATGAAGTTAAACAACCAAAACCTGAATTTTTCTACCATACACGATCGTAGAAAACTTTGTAAATTCCTGCCTTGCCGAGAACAATGAGTGAAATTCCACGAACTATTCAGGCTCAATATAATTCAGACTAACGAGTATATCGTAAGAATATAAGTATAAAAGCGAGTGTAAACATTTATACTAGCGTCAATATCACAGATTGTGCCAGTAAAACAGTTCAATATAAATCAATAAACAGTATTTTAGTGAGGATTTATAGCTATTAGAAAAATGTCACTTTACCCAATGCAAAAAGTTTAACCTAAAAAAGATTACGACACAAATAGTAATCTCTGATAAAAATAATTTGCGCTACATTCTCCCATCTGAATTTTCTAATTAACGACAAATGTTAGATTTAAGCTATTAGTTAATAGATTAAAATGCTCTAATTAAGCTTGTATATTTAGTTTTCTTTCATTGCTTACTTTAGAAATAACCTAACATGTTAGCATTAATATTTATGCATAATTTTCTGTCAGTAAATTTGTAATGCTTTTATGCACGAATTTTACGTTTTATTCCTAAGGAACTCAACTTACAACTATTCACAATAAGTTTAAAGCCAAGATATATAAGTGCACAAATTGAAACCTTTTTTTACAGATTAATGTGAACGACATAAAAATATGTCGCATTTTCTCAAAAATAAAAATTATAACGGTAATACCAAGCAATGCAACAAACAGGTAAAATATTACAATAATATTATGTTTGCTTGAGATCCTTTTTGGTTTTCGTTCTTCAAATACTTGCTTTTCACGCTCCACGTTTTCATTCCACAGCATTTTTCGAAACCTCAAATGTTTCCAATATTCAAGCAACCCAGAACTGAAAAACGTTTCAAGTCGTCTTGTAAACCTTTTCGGATTTAAGGGCAAGTTTTTTGGAATCATAACCTTGTAAAGCTTTTCATACCCTGATTTTCCCACATGCAAATATTTTGAGTTTGAGTTATTTGCTATTCTTAATGTTGAATACATGTTCAGAACAGCCCCTCTATTATCAATATAAGCAATTTTATTGCATCCATACTTAGTTAGGTCCGAAAAGTGTCTTGTAAAATCTAACGTGAGTTCATTAAACTCATTTTCTGTATCCGGAATTCGCAAAAGTTTTACAAACTTGGCGACTCGTTTAGCATAAATGTTAGCAGATTTGGTGTTTGAACCAAGTTGGCAAATATTGTTAAGCCAATACATTTGTAGTTGGGTTGGTCCAGCTATATAATCAATTACAATGTGGTTCGGGTCAGAGTCCATTCTTTCGAGTTCCCACAATCTAGTTTTCTTATTCTTAAAGCCAAGATCGTCAGTAGGTTCTCCGTACAATAATGTTTCCATATCTGAAAATGACTTTTTTATTCCAGGTGTGTACAAGGTGAACCCTTCTTCCTGAAGTTCCTCCAACGTTTCAAATGGTCTAGATTCTATTGGTTTAATCAGCTTTTTGATGTTTTCACCTTGGTAACCGTAACTAATTACTACACCTGCTAGAAGCCATGCACCGCCAATAAATCTGCACTTGTTTGCGATGCAAGAGTTTTGGCAGATTATCACAGAAAATACAAATGTGCATATATTCCACATGTTGCGCTGCACTAAAATCCCTTGCAAAACAATTCCGCTTATTGTTCCCGAAATAAGTAAACCCAGCCAAACATGCCAATGAAAAGCTGAAACATATCCAGAAAGCGATAATGATCCTTCCTTCTTTTGCTTAGTGCATGACAGGAAGTAAATGCCTTCTTCGGTCTCCCAAAATGTTGTTTGCGTCCAGACTGACATGGCTGAAATTTTCATGACGGGCAAGAATTCTAGAAAATTTGTTACGGATGTTCGTAGTAGAATAGTTGAGTTGGGTAGTAAATGCTGAATCAGTACTATATCCTCTGCATTTTTGTCGAAAGTGAATGTTTTAAGCATTCCTGTTTCTTTATTTGCCGGAAATATGGAGTCAATTATAACAGACATATATTGATCTGAATCTTGGTGTTTTAGACAGCTCTGCATGTTATCCAAGATCTTGCACTCATGCCAATGAAGCCTTAAATTGTGTTCAAGTAGATGTAAAACACAAGTATTTGTGTGATCCATCATGCTCATCTTGTCATCAAAGAGTGCACACTGCTGGTCAGCTAGTTGAATGAAAGGCCGAATAGACTTAGTCGGAGAAAGCCCAACGTTATGCATCGTGGTTACCTCAAAAAGATTTATTTGTGTAGAAAACGTTATTCCTATCACCAACTTTGTTGGAAAAGTGGATAACTCAATAGAGCGAAATTTTGGAATCAATTTGTAATCAAAAGCAAAGAAAATTTCCTGCCAATTTGAACCTTTTCGAGCTGAAGAAGCAAGAAAATAACTGTGTTGACGGATATGTATTAGAGTCCAGTTTTCTTTAGTTACTGCAGTGATGTCTGGAACATACATGTAATATGAGCTTGATTTCCTGTAGGATGATATCCTGTAGTCGAAAACAGGATCGACATATGTTTCTGGTACGATATCTAGAAACATTTCATCTTCACTAACAATTACTTGTCTGCGTGTCGGTCTGTTATGCTGACCTCCTAAAGTCCATGATTTGCATGGTGTAGGATCAACATATATTTGGGTGACACATGTAAGCCTATGAGATGGAGGAACCCGGAATAGAAAATTTCCAGATGGTGATCCATATAAAGTAGTTTCATCACCATTGCATGCCATGCTACCTTTTGCTTACCTGTTATATGTGTACAGGGATAATATGATGGGAAACGAAAGGGGTTTCAGTTCATAAAATCCATCGTATCGGTCAGCTGTAGCAGTAAAATTTACTGCTATTGATGTAAGCATTACGTGAACAATACAATTACTGAAAACACTTAGTTGGGGACTTAAGTTTAGTGTGGTAGTTGAAAGAGACGATAAGTTAAAATTAGACATTTTTAAACTTAAATTTGTCTTTTAAATATTTCGTGTCTTTGGTTAACCATACAGGTTAGCAACTGAGCTGGAAATTTCTCCTAGGTCTGTCTCTTACGTCAATATACAACTGCAATGTAATGTGGTGGTGTTTGTTCAGTGCTTTCCGAGTTCAGTTCAGTTCATACAAAGTCTGTAACTAAGACCGCGTTTGTATTATGTCCGTAAACATTTTTGGTATAAAGAATATCAGACACATTATTTTAATTTATTTATTATTTCCTTTCTTGTGTCATATAACACAAGCTTTTTCGAAAATTAGATTACTTGTTGTTTCGCAACAAAAAAAAGTAAGACTAGCGATACATCCATGTTGGGACTACATACTTTTGCTGCCAAGTAAACAATTTATGCAACTCATGTTGCTACCCAGCTCACGTGCAAATATTGATTTTTTTTAAAGAATTTAAAAAATAATGTCCGTCTTGGTTCAACATTTATGCCCACATGGTGGTAAATTTTAAACTTTACTTATAAGGTATGTTTACCAAATACTGTGGGTTAGTCTAAGTTTTCTCCTATTTTGGGATAAATCAAACTTTCACAAGCAACACAATTTTTGAAGATGTATTCCTCTCTAAGAAATATGGTAACGTGTTACCATAATTCGATATTTCAGCAAAACCTTAGAAAAATGAAATATTTACATGAAAACATTGGTTATTACAATGGAAAAATGACCCAAACATGTTTGTCATAACTGTCGCCAATTGGTTCTTATATCACGTTTTTAAAAAGCTTAAAATCTGTCTCACAAACTTTCAGAGACAAACTTCTTGAATATATTTACATACTGAACTACAAGAGGAACTATTTATTAAATTAATGGCTGTTCATCACGGATTCAGGTAAAACGTCAAATTGATGCTTATCGTTCGTCAAAGTGAAAAATATGAATGTAGACTTGTAATAAAGTTTCTTTACTTGCGTCGTCTCCATGCACCTATATATTATTTATATATTAGGATTGAATTAAAAAGTATTATAAATGTATACCGATTTGTTAACATTGGGGTTTAAGAACACCGTACAATTTTTTTTTCTACGAGTGGAATATAACGAAGATACGTTCATTTATGGCTAAGCATTTTTGATATTTATAATCTCAGAAAAAGCTTTTAAAGGATCATCTGACAAATTAATAAGTTATGGTAGAAGTTAAGATTTTAGACTTTTTTCGCTGTCACTTCTCGTAAATATTTAGCCAGATCATTTTAATGCTTTATTGGATCATCAATTCGCATAGTGTAGATTTTTATTTACATATTCACATGGAATTCCAGCATGGTAAAAAAAATGAAATGTGGACATATATTCACAAAAATCTGCATAAAAAGTCCATACTTGGTATTCATACATTACATTGCCATTGGTACTAGTGTACCATATTTATATCAACCCATGAAGTATCATAAACTTCTTATTCTCATAGTGAAACGTTATAGAAATCTGAAATTTGGCAAAACTTCAACAAGCCATGGTCACGGACTATTTGTAAGACTAATCAGATCTCAACAAATTCTAGACATGAAAGTGAAAGCGAGAAAGTGCATGCGTGCACACACATGTACGTAAATACGGTACGAAAGACAAAATAATACACTTTGAGAATAAAAGAAGCGTGCTTGACTTGTAGTCCTTAGTAGTCGTTGTTTCGTGTTTGAAAGGAGCACATCAAGAATTTAGCTACTGCACAAACATCCCAATATAAACTAAGCCTTAAAATGGAAACCGTTTTTGCTGCTGACGTTTCCACTACTGCAATGGCCCCGCCAACTAGAAATGTTGAACAATCTTTAAATCCTCCGGCAGTGGCTCATCCATTGTCCCGTAACAATGGTTGCTTTAAAGCATGCCAACTTTTATGTATACTTATAATTCTGCTAGTGATAGTTGGTTACCTAGGTTTCACCATCTTCATGATAAAAATCTGGTACCATAACCGGACATAGTATTTACAGCAACGTTACATAGAAACCTTAGCTCACTATTTTACATGTAGTTGAATAAGGCTATTGTATACTACTTACTATTGTAAGTTGGAGCAAACTGTTAACTACTGGACACATTGTAGCTTTCTCAGAAAAAAATGTTATGTTTGAAAACATTTGAAATTAAAACACAGTTTTCTGGTTGAGTGTTCGTAAACTAATGATTGGTGAAGTGGAAAACGTTCACAGACTGGGGATATCTGAGAGTTTGAAAAATTCGATAATGTTTGCAACACGTTTATTCATTTAACATAACTGGCCAATATTGTAAGTGTTTTCTTGAAACTAATCCTTTTATTACTAGAGGAGATTTAGTATAATTATAACATAAAGACTGACTGACTTATGTTATGTTAAACTAGTCCAGTTTTGCAATTAAGAAAGTGCTGGTTTCTTAAATATAAAAACTCTGTGTATAGGGATGTATCTATAAATGGAGAAGTGGACATTACCCGTTACATCTTGAATCTTTAAATCGGGTTCAAGGATGAATCTTCTGTAAATCTAAATATAAGTTATATAATTATGGTGACATTTTTTAAACCACTTTTAAAGACAAAAATACAGCATTGAATGCTCGTGTCATTAACAACAATAGCTTAACTTTTTAGGATAATTATTTATTTTTTATCTTCTCTGTCGTTTTGGTCCGAACTACAGTAAATATTGAGGAACTTTTAATTTAAATTGTGTACCATATTTGTAACATGATTGTATTCACTTGTCATACTGTCACGTATTTGAAATGATAGTTTCCCTGTACCAATAACCTTGCTTGGATTGAGATTTATGGACTAACACAATACAAAGTTAAATGTAATCCTTAGTTGGGCAACTAGCTGTATATTCCTTATTTCACGAGATGAATTTTTTTTTCAAGCAAGCTTCAATTTTAAAATATCAAGACAAACATTTCTCTCTATGCACTTGTTCTTACTCTAACTTTTTGTTAAGTTCAATCATAGGATTGTATTTACATACAATAGGACGGAAAAATAAATTTATTAAAGAATAATTTAAAGTGCTCACTCAAAGATTACGGAATTAGGGGCAAGAATGAAAATGTTCAAAGTCGGTCCGAAACAGATACCTAAATACTTCCGTCGTATTAACAAATTTTTTAGTACGTATCATACTTTTTCTCATGTTACAAGTTGGAGTATGTAATCCTTCCAGCTTTGAGCGTGAGCTATGAAAACTTCTTAAAATTGTGTTCCTTCTTAAAATATAATATTACAAAAACTTTACAAAAGCTATGAGTGACAGAAAACTTCAATTAGTTAACAACCTTAAAAGCTTTTCGGAAGAATTTTAGACATTAAAAAATGAGTTAAGCTACTTTAAGGAGAACAATAGAAAATGAAAATTAGTGTATATGAAATTCGTATCTAAATCCTACTTTCACTGTTTCGAAGAAATTTTGTTCATTTTTTTGAGCAAAAAGAACAAGATTTGCTTGAATAGTAAAGCTGGTTTTTGTATAAATTTAATTAATTATTAAAATATACATGGGCTTTTCCAGCTATATCTTCAATCTATTTATGGACTTAAAAGATGCAATGAAAGAATTGGTATTAGCTGTTAAAAATAAAGAACATAACTTTATCCCGTAAAAAATTAAGCCATTCAGCCTAATAAACAAAGTGGTAGTTTAAAAAAAAGTAAATTCCAGGCCATCCAAGGAAGCCATTTAAACTTTTTTGATGTATATTTGCAGTCTTTTTCATACAGGAAACGATGAATCATAACGAAGCGTAACATTTCACAAATTCTCCTGACTGGTAAGTGTTGGGTACCTTTTTGTAGAAATAAATAAATATATATTCACATAAAATACCTCAATAAGCCCTTTAACACTTATAGGTTTCTCAAGAAGGGCCAGCGATTTCATGAATAAAAATAGTTATACAAATGACAAAATAAAGAAGTAGTTCAGGTAAGTACTTAGATTTATAACTGACAATTTACACGTTACCATAGTAACATGGGATTCACATCGACTTTGCAACAAATAAAGCTAAGCAACTTTAGTTCATGTGCATGAATTTACCTTATGGATATTTTGAGTAATTTTTAGCAAGATTCCACCTTCTTTGTCAACCATTGACACTTTCATAACAATTTGGTAAGTAAAATCTCAAGATTTAAGTAGATATGTAGACAATCCATAATCGTTGACTATTACGTACATATGTACCTTGAGTTTTTGCTTATTGTTTCATTTTAGTGGGCGTAATACATATAAACACAATCCCAATACAATTAACTTATTAAGTTAACAAAATTAGGGAAATGTATGTACGATGCGCAAGTTTTCTACGGGGTTTCTCGTAAAAGGTTGATTTTAGGTGAATTTACAGCTTGTTTAAGAGATGTAAACAAGTGAAAGCATGATCTGCACTTAAAATGACATATCTGTGACATTGCGAAGATTTCAGATGCTCCCCATAAAACGATTAAAGTTTGCTTTTAATTCAATTGAAAGTCAGACAGCTTAGTAAGCAGTGCTTGGGTTTAACCCTCTTTGAGTCAGAATAGAGCCGGAACCAAAAAAAAAGTTGGGTGCTCAAATATTTCCGAAAATATTTAGAAATGGAGAAAGTCTTGTTCGAGGAAAGCCCGATCTGATTAGAGCTTCTTGTATTAGCCAGTTTACTATTTTGGTTTAAAGTCGTTTTCAGCCTTTCATGAATTTGTATTTAAATAACATGAATTTCATGACGTATAAGAAGAAAAGTATATTTGAGTCATTCATTACTTGATTTACCAGTAAACCGTTCATTAAAATTCATTTGTGCAAGATTGGTTTGTATTACAATTTTTGCATTGATTTGATTGTCACGTACATATAAATACGTATATATTTGTGTTGAGGTACATACGTATTCCGAAATATACATCAAATGTCGCTTTTTTAAACGATAAAAACGATGTAGTTATTTTAAATTGGCTAAATAATTTTATAAACAATAATTTCTCTTAAGCCAATCCAAATCCAAATCAATTGAAAGTACAAAACCATAGAAAATCTACAAAATCTATTGCATAATCATGTTTAACAAGTTAGCGAGTAAAATATACAAAAAATGTATGAAGGGATGATGATACAATAGCATACCAAAATTGCTATATGTGTAGCTACTTCGTGACAAATACCACACCTACAAACGATATAGAACAATTTATAGGACAGCCTACTTACCATACATAGAGTAGAACATGGAAATGATGATAAAACTAAAGCATCTTAGTAATAGTAAAGAAATGAGTGTCTAGGGGCATCAATTTCAGAAATACGAGCTTAGCGAGTACGTCGCTTTTGTAATAAACACTTATATTATCACTAATTTCCGGTTGGGAGATAAATTTTCATAGAACCATCATGAATGTTCACAAGGCTAAAAGAAGTGTAGTTGAAGCTTCGACAATAGAACAAACTATTTAAACAGCAAGGGAGAAAGTGCTCTGGTCAATAATATATATTTTTCCTTTTTCTACCTACAGCGCTTATGTATTACATCGTTTGTACTGTATTTATGTATATATGCTTGGTTTAGAGTAAAAACACATGAACTTGTTATATGTTAAACTATACTGAAGGCATTACTATTTACAGGTTTTACTAAAAATGAAACAACTTTGAGGAAACTTTGTATCACCTTGACCGGTGCAGATCAAGCCCTGGTCACTTAAGACATCGCTGAGAAAATGTCTGAAGAGCCATATTGGTGGAAGCGGGCTTCAGTCACTTCAAATCGGATAACAAGTGAATTTCATCTCAAATGATTGACTTTCGAAGAACCTGAAACTGACAAGAGCTTATTTTTGAACTAGTTTTTCTACACAAAGTGAGAAAAATATAGTTAAATAAATAAATGCAATATAATCTGTTCAAAAAGTTATTTTAAAATTTATCAGTAGCAAATTACTTTACAAGACTGAAAAAAAGTTAATATTCCTTCTTAAAATTTCATTCGTTTCATTTCTCATGTCAAAAATACACAAACAACTCTGTTCAGGATTTATTTTACTCATTTGATGCAGAAAAAGAGTCGAGTCTGATATCCAATTTTTCGGCCATCAATGCAGAAATAAGTATTTATGTCTACAAGTCCTTTATATGTATGTAATAGGTGAAATGTTGAGCTGATTTATTCGATAAGGTCAAGCGTTTAAAAAAATATTTCCCTAACTATCAAATTTTTACTGTATATCACACTGGATTAAAACATGTCCTCCTTAAATTTGGCATTAAAACCCTTAAAAATAATATAAGAGAAAACAAAATAAGATGAAAATTTTAACCTTTAATATTTTTTTTTACAATTTGTTGGAACCATGATCGTTTTACTGAAACATACTTTTTTCTAGATAAAATTTTCAGTAAAACTATTTTTGAAGAAATGCTTTCATATTTTTGTCTAACAATCTCGGGAAATCTTTAACTATTTTTTTTAAATAACATTGATTTATAATATATACCTAATATTTTTATGCATTTGGTGAATCATATTAGGGCTAAAATCCTATTATGTCTAGTTGTTTAATATGTTTAATTTAAGTAAACCGGACACGGTTGTGGACCCGAACCCTTAATTTTGTAAAATGTAATTATTTATAATTTTTTATGAATTATAAAACGGTTAACTGTTTACAATGTTCTCAATCGACAAAGTAGATTGTGTGCTAGTAGTCAAGTAATTAGAGGTTCAAAACAATTAAAGTGATTGTCTCAGAGTTTTAATAAGATTTATATCTGTAATGCATCAGCCTAAATTTGAAAATGGATCTGGATTGGAAATAAATATTATTTCATAACCCATTCTACTTTTAATATCGGAATTCTACATTTTAAAGGTAAAATCGATACATGATATATATATGTTGAAACAGACGCGTGTTAACATTTTATAAGTAAATTATCTTGAACTTGCTCCTAAATCTACCAAAAAACCACTGAACTCTTTGCATTTTAATTGAATGTCAACTCTTTTTGAGTAAATGGTTTTCCAAATCAATGTTAATATGTCAATGGCTTGGTTTGTTAAAATAATAAATTAGGCTTCGTTTACTGAGAAAAAAATTCTTGTGTATATTTTTTATCATGATATTTTCATATCATCATAATCATATAACCGTGTCAAATATTATTTAAATTAGGTGCCAAAACTGTACACTAACTAAATATGGGGAAAATAGTACCAACATTGTGTAATTAATATCAAGTTTGTTGTAAAGAGATTGGCTTTAAATATACTAATTTCTCCTTTATCGTTTGCGAAAGTAAAATATTCGGAGGTTTCGTTAGTGGGTTAATATTACGTAGAAATTTTGTTAGTTTCATTAGTACGTAATAGCAGATTTCATACATGGTAATCTCAATTTTATGTGTAAATAATTAAAAATGTTTGATAGCCTTATAAACTACATGAACGAATTTAATTCAAATGTTTACGTATCATTGAGATGGCAAAGTAGTTTCTATCGATTGTGATTCTTTTAATATTTAAATCGACAGATTAAATAAATCCAGTGTATATGTTTCCCCAAATCGAAGCACTATCTCGCTGAGGAAGCGTTGAGCTGAATAGGATTTCTTGTCGAATTTATTTGTGGTAGGTGCTAATGTTTTCGCGAGTCGTTCAAGGAGTAAAAAGTTGTAAGCAGAAAAGTGAAAAAGGAACTTACGTTTTTTGATATTTGTGTCCTTTTATTTTATCGATTCATACTCAAAATACGAAATTACAAAAAAAGAGCTCCTTCTACTTTGCAAATAGTTTTATATCAAATTATAAGCCTACTCTGTTGTGAATTTATTTACTATTTAGAATTTTCGTTAAAGAATATTTCTTCTTTGTTCATGTAATAACAAATAAAAACCCACAAGATCACCAACGCATAGAGTTCGTTGTGTCAAAATGGAACCAATTTTATATAAAAGCTAATTCTAATATTGTACGAAAATTTAGGGCTGAATGACTTAGATATTGAGGATATAAGCACCGAGATGGTGAATCCATTCATACGATTATTGCATTGATTCCAATATTACAAGATGAAAGCAATTTATGCAATCTTGGAATTCCCTTCATTTTTTTATTGGGTATGCATGATTGGAATGCTTTAGAGTCAATACATTTTCCGTCCCCCAAACAGCTCTACAAAACTACGTAAAGAACATCTTTTACTTTGAAAAATTAACACAAATTAACACAAATTGGACAAGTACTTCTGCTTTTCTTTGTGGAATTAGAGACCAAGAATTTTGTTTGATTTTATAGAACATATCAAAACTGAAGTTTTATGAATCTCATGCTCTTGTACTATGGTACAAGATCATTTACTTCATAGCGAGAAGAAGCGTTAAAAACAAATAGCGGTACGTTGTATTAATATTTATTTAAATTCCGGAAGTGATTTCCAAATAAATAGTATCATTTATCCCTTCGTAAAAGTTAATTCACCTGCAGGTCCTGTATGCTGCTAAAACATATGGGAAGATTTTATCATCTGTGCGGCTACGAGTAATTAAACGCCTTAAAAATCTCGGCCCATTAAATAATACGCAAGTCCTGAACTAATCAAAAAAAATAAACGAAACGAATTTTACACTTTCGAGTTATACAACAGCTTCTGTTATATGGACGCGGGTGTTTTGTAATTTAGCTGATTAAATGAAATCAAATTTTATAGTCTGTGTCCCACTTATCCCACACGTGCTTACATATATTATGGATATAGTTCAAACACAATAAATATACAAATGTATGTATATGGGTTTGCAAAAATTTTCTGGTTGCTTATAAATGGACCCAAGGCATCTACAAGATACCCTGAACACATATCAAGTACCCAAGTTGTCTAGCCAAGCTTGATTGAAACTACATGTTAAAATGGGACTATTAAACATTTCCCTGTTTCTGGTCAGGTAGGAAATAAATTTACATTCAGACTAATTGGATAAGTAAATTCCGTGTTCGTGTTGAGAAAATGAAGAAACATATATAACTTATTTGTGGCTGGTTCGTTAAAACGAACATGTTTTACAACCTCAAAAATGACACAAGAACAAAATCAGGAACATGAAAGTCAGATAAATTATGATTGAATTGAAAAAGATTGAGTAAAAATAATTTTGTGAAATGTTTTTTAAACCAGAAGCCGAACAGCGGCAAGTTTCTCTGTTAATAAAATGCAATGATAATTTGTTGAAAATTTTCGGGCGTTTTAAATTTCTCATAAATAATATTAACTAGATTTAAAATTCGTTTCTGAAAATAAATAGAACCGGCATGGAAATCGTTTACCTTTTTCTATGCCTTTTTCAGATTCTGTCATGCTTTTATGCCACGAGTCACTTGCTGCCAGACACGCTGTTGCTATCAAGGACTCTGTCGCAGTTCGAAAGATGCACGTTTACAATTTTATCAGCAAAACTGGACAAGGGCTCTTCGAATGGTATAAGTGACAGCTTTTACGAAATAGAACCGCAAAAGGTAGGTAAATTTTTGAATTCAAAAATATCGTTTGAACAGAAATTTCACCTAACGCATTTATCTAATAATTAAGAACCAAGTCACAATACGTTTCTTAGTGGACTACAAGCAAAACTGGCACCATTTCTTGGATATTTCGCACTCAGGTTTGATATGTGATGATAAATCAAGCTACTTTGTCACACGGTACGTTCTACCCAAAAGCTACAACTTTTCGGACATCAAATATCCCTTTGATAATCTTGGATGCAATGTGTTGGTCTATTTAAGTCCCCTAAAGTGCAAGAAAATTTGGTTAGTTCAGGACTCTGGTGACAATACACTAGCTGAGTGGATGCCTGACGATGTCCTGTCTGTACTAAAGGGCAAGCCTCTTAAAATAGAACCAAGCCATGAACTTAGTAGTTATCAGGCCTTGAGTACTACGTTTCCAAAATATGTGTTGATAGTGCAACCTACACAATTAGAGTTCCCATTAAATTTTTTATTTGCACTAGATTTTGACAGTATACATGAGATGCATTATAACCAATATCAAACGTTAAAGTGTGTAGTTCAGGTTAGTACACGCAATGGAAAAAGCAAAGAGTTTATCACACAATCAATTCTTGAAATTAATGATTGGAAAATAGAAAATTACATAAAGCAGTTGCGAGCTACTTGCAATAAGTTTATACTCGAGGGCTTAACTAAATCTCAAAACAAGTGTGTCGTGTGCTCACCTGAATCCTGCGGTTGTTTGCTAACGTATACAGTTCATTACACTATGCAGGAAGACTTTGGCTCTCAAAGTTCAAAACCATCTAGATTCCTCCCAATTTCATGGTCTGTTATAGGAACAGAGCCATGCAGTCATCAAAATCTCGTCAACTGTATTCAATTGAATGACAACGTACGGTACTTGACAAGCTACAGAAAGGAACATTCCATTGATTTCATAATGTTGCTGATGGTTTTTCC
>JAQFZG010003378.1:0-13776 GCA_034695465.1 Entomobrya nicoleti | reverse complement strand
CATTCTCATTCTCTGTAAATTTAATACTTATAACTAATGTGTCTCGCGTTTCACATTCACTTCTCTCACAACCTTCAAGAGCAACGTTTGCTCTCAAGAATAATAAATTCAAGTTCTTTGATTTTAAGACACAGAAACTTTCTCAGTTTACTTGTCATTTTTATTCAAGCTAATCACTAGCATTTTAAGGCTATTTCTTTGAGAAGTGGAAATAAGCCCATATTTCATATTCATTTTACACTCATGACATTTATCATTGCACTAGCAATCTTACAAGCTTCGTTTTATTTTCAATTGATCAATCATACTAACCATTGCATTTTACCACCTGCAGAACCTGAGCATACCGGCACCCCTGGGTTAGGAATTATTCTTTAATTCGCTTACCCTCCAACGATCACTTACTTTACTGGCTTCCTACATATATCCTGCTGAGAAACCATTTGTCCAAAATAACCTGATTATTTCGTAATTTAAAGTGCAGATGGTAAAAAAGGACAGTGACCAGCTAATTTTCGATGTTCTTATTGACACACGTATTGTTTGATATGTGGCACTTCTGGCAGGTAGAATATCGAAAAAAACAAAGTTGGACTTCATTGGAACTTTTCTTTATTTGATCGTAGAACAAGCCCGCGGCGGCTACAATTTATTATCTTTCATATAAAAAGACTGCCTTTTCCCTTCTTTGCTCGTGTTTGTAGTCAAGAAAATGGCGAAAGTTTCTATTAATTTTTACGATTGTCCCAAAAATATTTTAATGTTAAAATTTGAAGTGTTGTGAAATTATAATGTTTTCACCTTAAAATCAATATTTTTCCTAAACAAATAAAAACCATCATTATCTTGGCCATTAATGCAAAAAACAAGACATTCGTATTAAATTTGTCTTCATTAAATGTTAAAGTAACAAGAAAACGTGCATACAAAGTATTTTACCAAAAAATCTGGCATTTTTCAGTTTTATTAAAAGGATGGTAATTTGTCGGAAATATTTTCAAACATTTCGATAAGATTTTTTTGTATTTAGTACGTTATTAAACTATAGTACACTTAACAAATCCTTATTATCTAATACATTTTAATTTCAAAAAATTCTAATCCCGTTATCCTCCCAAGTCTGTTGCTTCGAATAATTTTTTTTAGTATGCACAAAACATCTAATGTTTAAAAAAAAAATCTTACCATTTCAATGCAAATCACTGCAGCCAGAAACTACCATTTTCCAAGTCATCATGTAAGTTAAAACTAACACTTTTTTAACACATTTATTCCCAATTTTTAAGAAAGTGAACACACGTTATTAAATAACATTTGAGTTGTATTATTTAATTTCAGTAATTTTATATCAGACAAAAGTTTAGCTCTCTGAATCGGTATTAATTGACAGACAACTTCTCAGCAACACTCTTCGGCTGAAAATATGAATTAACACTTATATTTCAACAATGTATCTATAATATCATAATTTAACCAGGATGAAAACTGGTGTGTCAGCTACTCAGTATATGAAAGCAATCAACTTAAAACTTATAATACCTTGATAATAAAGTATACTAAATTTTGAATATACAGCCGCACACTTGATCCCACAAACGTAAATACAGTATTCATGTGTATTAAATCGTTTTGAATAGAATACATAACAAAATACATAAAATAGGCGTCTTTACTCTTATAACTTTATTAAAACAGGTATCTTACGAGTATACGCGCTATAAATAATCTGTGAGCGGATATTAGCATATTAGAAAGATTTTAATATTACTTATGCAATTATATCATACAAACGACCAAAACAGTATTCCTATCTATTAGCCTGCATTCGTGCATGCCCCTGTTAGCAACCAATGTATCCCTCTGCATTCACTTTGTCTCGAAACCAGCCATCCAGAAAACTTAATATATACGCATATGTACATTATATGTATGCAGCACAAGGGATGCATTGGATTGGAATTTAATCCAGTGGACAGAACTCAAGCAACAGTAGACTACGGCTTTCTTTTCATCCTTTCCAGAACTCCACTCCCTGACAACATCCATACAAAATACTGCATAGAATTTCATATGCTTGACTTGCATAGTGCTTGTAGTGTACCTTGGACTTACCACTGCTTTCTTTTTGTCGAACTAATTTTACCCTTTCTTCCTTTTACCTTTCTCTAAAGAAACGATCTAGCTTATGCAGCATAAAGACAACTTTCCTTAGACAAAACTACATGACACTTTCCGTATTTAGTTGACAGTCTTTTGTCACTACGTTGATTGACATATAGCCATATTTCAAGTATAAAACCATATCATTTCGATGGACGTATTATATAAATCAATATTTTACTGTTCTATAGCGAATTACTTATTCTCAAGAGTAGTTCATATTTTATTGAGAGTGTTTTGTTGTTGTTTAGAAGACAATCCGGATAAGTAAAAACGCAGTTGAAAACGTACGTATCAAAATAGACTTAAATTTGATATGTTATGAACTTTATTGTCCGAAATCAAATAATTTCTTACATCTTATCCTTTTCTCCATTTCATTCCAAGAACCTTGCAGAAGTGGACCCCATTTTCAAAAACCAACTGTAATATAAGAACCAGACTTTGATCTTAAAAGATACCCTAAGGTATTTTGTCACATATTCCTGTTTGTAGTGACCGGTGGTACTTGAAACATAATACAGTATTCGTTTACTCTCCCAGCACGACATCCAATGTTTTAAATTTATTTCGCCAAACTGGTGTTTGTAGTCCGAGGGTCTTTATGATCGTGTATGTGCTATCAAAAAATAATTACGGAGAGAAAAAATTTTCGTCTTCATTTGCCATACGAGTACGCTCTAATTAACACCATATTAATCCTTTACTAGCTTCCAACATACAATCTCTTTGCATTTATCTCCTCTAAAAAAAATTTACAGAAGCCCACAAGCAAAATGTACGGATGACAGCTAAAAATCATTAAAATATTCCGGTGAACATCTAATTTTATTTATTTTTTGTATTGACACACGTGTTGTATGATATGTGAGAACTATGCAAGGGAATGAATATTGGAAAAAAATTGTCAGAGTTGAATGCAAATGCAAAATTTCAAGTAGTTTTTTTATTCAGACATAAACAAAATTTTAACAAAACCACTTCACTCAATAATTACCAGTAAAACCAATAAATAATGCAGAAGTAACAAATATAACAGGTAATAATATAACATAAGAACTATATTTGTCCCTTGAAGAAAGTATACCGCTTTCACTTGTTCCATTGTACTGCATGTAGCTAATACTGTTTACCAGCTTGTTTAGACAAAGCAATAGTAGTGTACTGTGAGACTGCGTATCTTCTCCATTCTTTTCTCATTTTTTTACACAAGAGAATATCCAGAGTTGTCCAAGTTTACCCTAAAAATCTTAAGCTGCCCGACTTTGAAGTGTTGGTACGTTAAATCTAGCTTATCTTAAATTTTATTACAAAAAACGGACAAAAAATAAAATCAATCAAGTATTTCCAAAATCAATTATAAAATAATCATAAAAAATATAAGATAAGAATTGTTATTTTCTAAATTAAAATCGATATATACCTTAACCAAACATCGAGAAATGCACAAATACTTACTTTATTTAGTTGTTCTATTTTTTATAGATAAGTTCTATAAATACATAAACTAAACACTTTCTTTTCCTTTCCTCATACTTAAAATACATCCCCATCTTAATCCCATCATCACAATTTGTTTTTCATCTGTGAAACCTCGAGTCTCTTAGTAGGGTCACCTAATGGACGTAAAATTCCCTACACCTGGACCACCCAACAATCCTCTTACCACCACCAAAAATGGCAGCTCAACCTACAAACATCTTACAAAACTAATTATTTCTCAAGATAAATATACACTTAAAATTATTAACTCATCCAAACCATTACCAGTCACCCTAATTATTTTTAGGAAACTATATATAGAACATATACCATACCTATACCATCATTTATCATATGAGCACACATTTAAAATTTGACAGACAACAATAAATTATATCTTAACCCAATTAGGTCACAAATTTCAGGTCCATCCAAAACATTCAGGTAGCATTCCTTATCAATAAACTATTTACACGTTTTCCTCCAACTTGTCCCCTTGGAAACCTTTCGATTCCTTTAGATCCAACCCGGTTCACGCATTGGTGCTTCTTGTGGAGGATGCTGTTCCCGATGCTAAAATTCATTTAAAAACACAATCCATAAAACATGATACGTTTAATTAAAAAAAATATATAACCAGTTAACTTAATGAATTGGTGTGTATTTATATTTTTGAAATACCATTTCCACAAATTCTTCCATCAAGTCAGGAGGGAAAGCTGGCATATCAATCGCTTCCTCAAACTTGATCCCACGAATTTCCCAAGTGAGCCAAGCCCGGCTCACAGAGACCAACACGAACAAAGTGAGAATCATCCCTAATGACCAGCTATGTATCCAGAAGGTAGGGATCCCAAAGCAAGGAAACCAGACAACTTGCCCGAAGGTTGTCACCTTGTTTTTGCAGTTCCAACCTGCTCTTGCGCTTTCCATTGCATCAGTACCGATCATCTATTCATCATCCCCCCCAAAGAAAATCTCAAGTTTTTCTTAAGTTCCCTTTCGAAATAAAAATATACACAAAACATGCAAATCCTACCTCTTTTCCTGATCGAATGAGTTGCCTTGCACTTCTTATTTGAACCACGTTCACCAGAATAAGGATCATCGAAATAAGCACCGTGACAACGGGCCACACATAAGTTGAAATGAATCCCAGGTCACGCTTGACCTTCAACACGTGGAAGTATATGGAAAACCCGGTTGTCACGAAGCTAGCCACAATTTGCACTGATGCTGTAGCCCAATCCACGTAGCCAAACAACTCGAACTTTTTATTGATATCCATTCTTTTTCTAAAAAATAATTAAATCTACAATTTAAACTAAATTAGTTTAAAAAAATTAAGATAATTAGTCAGACAAGCTAGGAATCTTATGACAACTGTTCTGTCCGACATCTGTTCAACCGCTCAATGTACAATAGTCTACGAAAAAAAATTCTCGTGGCATAACGTGTCTCGTAACATCAAAAAATAAATAGTCTGTCTTCCTAATCGATTTACTTAATTTCTTGGAATACTTTGTCGCAGGTTTTATCCTTTCCATATTAAACCACATCAAGCTTTTACCCTAATTTAAGTAACATAAATTTATCTGATCACTGTATCACCAAATTACGCTGAAGGGTTTCCTTCAAATCAAATCTACCATTCAATAGCAAAGCGATATTACCCGACGATATTCGTCCGAGCAGAAAATAATGAATTGAAAGATAGGTTATGAGAAAATGAAGGATTAGCTCTTATCCTAAACGTATCCTGTATCATAATAATATTTTCCTCCAAATCTTCATTGAGATACCTTTTAGTGTAATTAGAGAAGAGAGAGATATAACAGCCATACCTATACACATTATCGTACCTTTCGAATATGGAAAGGAATGAGAAATTATTAGCCTGGAACTAAATATGTTGAAAATTAGCAATCAAACCTTATGATATTTTGTTCCGGTTGTCAGGAACGATAAAAAGGGAAGTTTTTAGGCCTACTTCAGCTATGTATGTATAACGATCTATATAAGAAGGGCGACATAAGTACACTAAGTATGTATATACATAAATAAAGCCTTATAACCTTCTTATACAATTATACCTTATTACCCAATGCTTGTTGGCTTCAAAAAGGTTTCCTCTTGATGATAGGTAATCCGATGTTTGATCGTTTTGGTGTACAATTTTTAAAATACTTGACTCCACCAGGTAGGCTACTTCATTGACAAGGAGCTGAGAGTTTGGATGCGAAATAAAGAATGACATGTTTTCTCCATTGCGATCTCTTTTTATCTATTTTGCTTTCAGTCTGGCTTCTTTTTAGGTTCGTTTCGTTTAGTCTCTGATATATGCAGTATTGCTGCATTGTTCTAGAAGCAAGGAAATATCATTTTTTGGTAGAGGAAAGTGGGTGGGCTTGTTGCTTAGATTTTGAGGACGCTTTGAAGCGGATGTGAAAAAGAGGAAAATTGACTGCATGAGGAACGTTGAGGTAAACAACATAAGGAAGTCTGGTTTGTATATATGTTTGTGTCTATGTGCTAACCAAACACTTCCGGATCGAGTTTAGTGTGAAATTAAAAACGGAAGTGGGGAAAGTGGCATTCTGTTTTAGAGGAGCAGGTGAAGGGAATATAGAAAGAGGTCACCATGTGTTTAAAGAAAATGAGGACAAAGTCAATATTAAATGTTCAATTGTCTCAAGCGTTGTATAAGGATGCTTTTAGGTCAAAAGGTAAAATTGGATCTTTGAAGGGAATCGATCAAGTAGCTATATTGGTTTTTATTAAGAAAATATTCTAGTACTCGAAAAAACGATTGTTCTTCCTTTTTTGCATAACGTTTTGACAGTTTTACATGTTGTCATGTTATTCGTTCAAGATATATGACATCCAATGTCAACAGTTTAACAAAAAACGCATATAAGTTCAATATATTTCTTACAGCTCTTCGTTATGCAGTTCATAAGGCGTTTTTGGGGGTAACTAAATATATATGTTTGTTCTTTCGCTTTCTTCAGTGCAAAGCAGGTCTAGACAAAGCTCAGCTACTCTTTCTGCTTGCTTGTGGTAAAGTAGGGAAGGAAGCATTCCCTTTCACATTCCTTTGCTGACAAGACTAGTACTATGCTTTGACTTACTGTACTAGCTTTAGGACAGCACAGGGAGAAAAGGAACAAAGTCTAAAGAAATCAAGTCAAGTAACAAGTGTATGGTATAAATGGGAAATAAATATTGTATTCTTGACATTTTCGGTTTGTGTTTGTTTGATTAAATTTTTTGCACAAATTTTTTAAACAAATTTAATTGGCATATTTTCAATTACGACGCCTTAGTTATTTATATAATTTAATTTAACATTGTTCCTAAAACTTGTGCAAAAAAATATCGCTCCAGTTGGAGAAAGCATTTCGCTAGTTCAACACAGATATATTTGGTATTCTTGGAATAATAAACAACTGATTCTAGGAAACTTTACCCATTGTTTCTCTAGATGAATGACAGATTTGCGTCTTAATAATCCGGTGTTTACCAGTTTATATTTCCGAGTTTATTTGTCGAGCAAACAGACAATATACGAATTCGACGCAATTGTCTGCCTGTTCTTTCATAACATGTTATAGTATAAGTAAATATATGATTGTATACTGGTTTTCCCGAGGATATTAAATAACTATCTTATGTACCGGTACCCGAAATACTCCATCTAGTACGTTTCATCCACTTTTTTGCTGCTGTCATCTAACATCAAAATCACCAGACTAAATTTCCGAAGAAAAGTAATGGTGTTTTCCAAGAATACCCCAAAACAAAAACAGTAGCTTAACTTATTTATTGGTGAACAAGCACACTTTTTATCAACTGTTATTCATATGGCGTTACAGAATAAAAAAAAATATATTCTTCTTACAGTTTTATACATTCATTCGTACACTTTATATTAATATTATAGATTATCTCTGTTAAATGAATAGGTCATGACACATGTCTTCAGTTAAATGATGACAAAAGAAGAGTAGTGAGTTCTGAAATATAACTCATCTGGAGTATTGCAATGATTTATTTTCTCAGCAATTTGTCGAGTTCCCATTTGTCGTATACACATATGTATTTCGTACAGCTTTGGAGTAATTTCCTAACCTTATCTAACGATAAACATGTCGTTTTTCATATTCATTTGTAGCAAATATAAATATATACGTTTAAAAAAATACTTTTCTTCTATCGTTTAAGTACAATTTTTGTAACCTTTATTTTGTAATGACACAATATTCATCAGTTTGCTCATATTTATTTTACATTTTTTTGTATGCAAGGTCATTGTTAAAAAATCCGCGCGCATACTTCCCTCTCACTATTTTAAACTTAGTTTTTGTGGTCGGGATAATTCGTTAGATTTAACATATTTGTTGAGTATGTATAAAGGGCTACTTTGCCACTTGTAGCTTGTTAGCTTTTGTGGTTTAAGCAGAGCACTGTTCTTTTGCGAGCACGAAGGCAAATACAGTTGAATACTAAATATTTAATTGTGATTTTTTTCTCGTATACAAATTATGGCGATTTTAAATATATTGAAACGTTTGAGATATTTGGATATGTGCATATCGATTTCTGAAATATTAATTATTCTGGCCAATACCTATGTTGCCTTGTCTTTTCATTTTACCAGTAGAAACACCGAAAGTACTCACCGGAAGTCCTATTTTTTACCAACATGTAACCTGATTGTTGCTCTAATTGTGATTTATGCTAGCATTGGGCAAATTCTTTCCGTACGAAAACTGATAAAGATTGAACAAAATGTAAGTAGTGCTTGTCTGCATGTTGATTTTTTTCTGGTTGTACGTAAAACCTTGTTTAGTTTATGCAACGTTTATGATTTACTTTGATTTTTTTCAGCACACGAGCTTCAAGACTATGAATCAAGTTAACTGGGCATTCTGGACTGGATCAAATTGTGTTCTGGGTCTCCTTGGGTATCTTCTTACAACTTCAATGTTTCTCAAGAATGACTTTACTCTCCGATATATTCGAATATGTTTTATCGTTAATATGGGTACACGCGCAACTTTAATTTGGACATATTTTAAAATGTTGGTGGACGGAGAAATTGTACAATTACCTGCAATACAAGCTGTTGCAATGGAAGCGCCCTGAGAAAGAGAGAAAATGGCAAAAAATTGATATTGTACACACAACCATATAAGAAACATAATGTATTTGACACCACACTCCCGTAAATATGACAAGGAGAAGCATGATTAAACAGTAGTCTACTAGAGCAACAAGCATAGCAACTTTGTTGCGATTTCTCGTCGAATCGCTACACTATACCATCTATCGTCAAAGCAACGAGGTAAAAAGGAACAAAGACCCCTTCAATACTTACACCTTCACTGTCAAATATGTAGAGAAAGCCACTCTTTAGTAAAAAACTTTCTCCGCTTAGATACTCACCTTTGCAATTGTACTGATGGTGTTCAATAAGCTGTAAATATAATTCATCAAAGTATATACATACCACAATATAATATATGAGTTATTCGACATAAAAAATAAAAAACACAATTATTTTAAATTTGAGTAAATTTTGCTCATGTTTCATAAAAAAATACTATAGAATAATCAATCATGGAAAAAATTTGCTGTGCTTGTGAAAGTAAAATAATAAATATATTTTAATCCTAAATAGAGAAAGCCTGGTAAGACAATGCTAATAATAAAGTTATAGCACTTACTCTAGTACACAATTCAGCATATATTTGAGTACTTATAACAACCACTCATATTTACTAAGTTGTAGCTCAATTATACGTACTTATGTATGCATAATACAATATGTGCTCATGTGCTCTCACGGGGCAGTGAGTACTCAACAAGGATTTAAATTTATCTTGACTTTCCTAATGCCACAGCCTCGTAATAAATTCTCTTCGTTCGAATATGCATTTCAAATACTTCACTCTTCAAATATGCTGTTGTATACACTTTCCACTTGGAAACCGCACAAGAGAAAAATTCAATTCTATCAATGTCAATAATAACGTGAAAAAGGTTCATATGCTGTGAATATTTTTATACCAAAAATCAACAGCAAATCAAATAAGCCGAGAGCTGCCAAGTTTTCACCTCATTTTTTATTTCTCAGTTTTATTTATTTCTACATTTGTCTTCCAAATCAAGTTACTTTTTATATATTAGTTTTACTACTGTAACCATCAAATATGTAAATATAGAAGATGGAAATATTAAATAAAAGCTTTGTTGTCTACATTCAATCTTATATTTATTACAAAAATATACAATGATTTGAAATTTAAACTAATGTAAGATATATACACCCTCTTAAAGATTCCTGAAATGGAATTAATATGACAAATATTTACTCAACTGAGTTATAAGGGAGACATGTAAATCAGGGAATTCAAATATTGAACAGCTTTCACAATGATAACTTCAAATGATTATAAAACGACAATGATTTTATTTTTTTGGGTTATAAACTTGCGGATTTTTGAAATTATAAACTTCAGTTAAAACTGGAAGTGAAAGTATTCGGTTGTTGGAGTTTTTGGAGGTAGAATTTTAGTGAGAATAGGCAATTTAGTTGAACGTTGGTTGTGCAGGCACATGTTTTATATTTTTGTCCTACAAAACATACAATATATTTTCTAGTGAGCTATTCTAGTCAGAAAATGTCTTGGCAATGGATATGGTTTGGGTGTATGTATGGCGTATGGATATGTTAACATCACTATTTCAAGTTTTGATTACATCAGCAAGTGCTCTGCTCTCTATTTATTTGCATTTCAAAAGCAAGGATCGTGACAA
The DNA here is from genome assembly GCA_034695465.1 of Entomobrya nicoleti. Taxonomy (NCBI): domain Eukaryota; kingdom Metazoa; phylum Arthropoda; class Collembola; order Entomobryomorpha; family Entomobryidae; genus Entomobrya; species Entomobrya nicoleti. Next base: position 3,312 of record JAQFZG010003378.1, on the reverse strand, counting down.
TGAAGAAAATTTCTCAAAAATCATTCCCGCATTGAATCTGGTTTTTGCTGTGGTTGTTGCGTATGCAAACGTTGGACAAGTTCTTGCTGCACGAAAGCTAATCAAGGCTAGTAATGGCGTAAGTGATGATTCCTTTATTTGTTTGCAAATTCTCGTATTTTACAAAAAAATCCATTATTGCTAATAGGCCTATTGTATTCCCAAAATGATACCGACGTTTTATTTATTTCATTTTTGTTGACAGGGTGCGAGTGGTGATGAACTGGATGCCTTCCAGTCAACCTGGGCGAATTGGAATGGAATTAATTTTGTTGCGACGCTTATTTGGTCTACATTCTTTGGAATAACAATATTTCATGACAATGAGTTCCCTTCTGGCTCCATTGTAGCTTGTTTAATAATGAATTCAAATTCAAGGGCAGTACTATCTATTGGATTCTATATAATAGTTATGCAAGACGAGGAAAGTGATCAAGTAGATCCCAATGATAATTTTGAGATGGAGCCGAGTCATAAAATTGTAAGACTAACCATCATCCTAAAAAAATCAATAAAAAAATTATTAGCATACTTAAAACATTACTTTTACAAGTTCGACAGTTTGTATTTTAAAATGCACTGGGAAAAATATTCTAAAGTACTAATTTCGTTTATTGTTTTCCCCAGGAGAGATTTGGACCTGAACGACTAATATAAAACCCTAAATCTTATGGAAAAACTCATAAAATGTCAAATTAATAATAAATTTGTTGCATACACGTATTTTGTGTATTGTTATGTAAACAAGTACCATGTTTAATATTAGCGAAAAGTATTTAATATGTGCTGAACCTCAAAAATAATGTAAAATGATAATATTTTTTTGAGTTGTGTAACGTACTAACGTTACTAAGAATATGCCGATTTCTGATCTGATTTTTATTCCACATTTTTCAATCCACTTAATTTTTACATAACTCTCAATATTATTGGTAATTAACATAAACATGTCTATTTAGTCAGTAATAAATATATATGTGACATTTGGCATTCTATATTTTTACTTCAATTTTACAAAGCAGCCTTTATTTTAGCAAATTATCAGTGGTAACTTCGCACAAGAAACATGTAAATAATTAGAATATTTTAAAGCTGTTAAGAGCAAAATATTGTTTATTTTTCAGCTAAAATTAGAGAAAGTGAAATAATTAAAATTTTGTTATATTCATGTTACCTTCCGAATTGATGATTCTTAGTTATTGTATCTATTTATTAGACAAAACTGAAATGGGAATATATATATTTCACATTTGTGAATATCAATAAATTAATAAAAGCTTTGTTGCTTGCATCCATTTGAATTCAATAAAAGAATATAATATTACTCAACTAACAATTTTTTTTATAGTTAGCTATTTCCTACCGTACTATATTTTTCATAACTATAAAAGTAATATTCTATATCGATAGAGCCTTTTTATATGACAATTGTCTAAATTGTATACGTTTTTAAAAGAACGAAGACAATTGAATTGTCGTTTCCAGCAGCGCAGTTCTTTTTGCATGATGAGTAGACTCATAGATCTCTCAAATTACTTGTTTCTCCCTGCCATTCACTGTCCCTACTATGAAAACATGATTTTCATACATAAAACACATACGGTTCAGTAGTGAAACACGGTGGTCTATACTGGTGCACTGCTCGGAGAAAATTGGCAGAAATTGAAAATCAGTCAACCGCTACCAACATCCGCCTCACTAATTACACGCTTTCTTCTAAACTTCCGATATGTCCTATTGTGATAACGAGAAAGGGTTATTTTTTTTGCCAAAACAAGCATGTAAGTATGTACATAAAGTAAGTATGCAGTCGTCCTTCTTCCTTTGACATACTAACAGATTTTTTTTTGCCAGTGTAAAACCAACAAGTGAGAGGAGAGGTACATAGAATCAGAAAACTGGCTTCTAAACAAGATCGAAAAATTCGAATATTAAAATTGTAGTAAAAACGAACGACAATCTGCATATAGCATTGGATCTGCATATTTATTTAAGACATATTTTTAACGCGATATTAATCGAATTCAGGTTAAAGTATAAGTTCTTGTTACAAAAATGAAAAATCATTTTGCACTACGGTTTGTGGTACTTTCAGTACTAATTGTGGGTATTAGTACACAAAACGCTGAATACCCACCTGAAGCCTGGAAAAGGTTAAAAGATATATTGGCCAAGTTTAACGCTAAAATGGATTCTGAGGAAAACTCAAATGGCTTGACCAAAGTATCAAACTATTACTGGACAATGCTTACTGCTGAAACTCCATCTAAGAAAGAGAAACACGGACACGTTGAATCAAAAACAGAAAGAGAAACTCGATTTGATAAATCGAGGAAAAATATGCAAAAACTGCAAACAAAAATTGACAGACTTTCTTGTAGAAAGGATAAAATTGATAGAAATCTCCTTGGATTTTTATGTACGTTTTTTACTAAACCTTTGCAAATATTTAAACAAATATTCGTTATGCTGAGTTTTTACGTGAGCCATTCCAATACGATCTCATTTACGTACTTTTCTTTAAACAGGTTTACTGTCCACTATGGGAACCCTTTGTGCTCAGCTCATCTTCCTTAAACGGATGGGGAAAACAGCATCTGCAGAGATATATTTGTGTTATTATGCCATTGTGATCACGTTGTTGTCAGTGGAAGTCCTTCAGTTAGCTGTTTTCAAATATGTACTGAGTTCTGTAAATCTGAGTAAGTTGAGTTCACTTTAACTTTTATATAATTAAATACACGAAAAATGCCTTTCTTTTCGATATGTGAAAGTGTGACAAATGAAGTAAGTGTCTTTAAGATATTGAGTGACTAGTTTTTAATTCAATAATTTAAATGGCCCTTAATTCAGCTTTGTTAGATATACATACAATTTATGTCCTATCATGTGTGCTTTGACTTTGTCAAAAAAAATCCTATCTAGTGAAGCTTTTTAAATATCGCCGTCTATTATTAAAAGTTGACATTGATATATTTTTTGTTTTAGGATGTAAAATGCAGGGATCCACTGGCTAATTACAAGATGCTGGAAGAGTACCAACCATTTCATCGCAATTCAAAAAATTCAATCAACTTTAAGAATAACAGCTAAAGATTCCGGGCCCAGAAAACTTACATTCCGGTAGTACAACGGAATGTTGTAAAAATGTTTTTATGTAAAGGCGTACACGCTTTTGATTTTTGTGAAGCATAACAGCAGGTATGGAAAACTTGTTAGATCATTAGAGCAATGCTCGGAGAACACTTTGGGGTAAAAAAAATTTGGGCGAAC
>JAQFZG010003377.1:0-13777 GCA_034695465.1 Entomobrya nicoleti | reverse complement strand
AAAAATCAAAATATCCAAAAAATCAAAATTTCCAAAAAAATTCAAAATTTCCAAAAAAATTCAAAATTTCCAAAAAATTCCAAATTTCCAAAAAAAAAATCCAAATTTCCAAAAAAAAAATCATAATTTCCAAAAAAATCAAAATATCCAAAAAATCAAAATTTCCAAAAAAATCAAAATTTCCAAAAAAAATTAAAATTTCTAAAAAAATACCTAAGTTTACTTAAGTTATTAACTTGACCAAAACTGGACTTTGGCCTCATAAATAACGAGTAACGGGGGCAAGTCGTGAGCTAAGCTCACTTACAAATTCCTACGGATTTCGTAAATGAGATTTAAAATCATATTTATCTTTCTGGACATAAATAGAGGCAAAGTTAGAGCTAAAGTCCGGTATAACGATTTCTCTGATTCACAAAGTGAGGATTGGGTTAAATTTTAACTCTGGGACTCGCCAACCCTGGACTTACACGTTAGTGAATATGGTCATTCACAACTTACCCTAGACTAACTTGCACTCTATTTTACCCAGTATTTTTACCTCTGCAGGGTTAACGTGTATATTACATTAGTTTTTTTATTGGAATGCAATATCTTTGCTTTCAGATGAAACTTTAAAGTCTGATTTTGATCAATTTATTCTGAGATCATAGTCATCTCATCAAGTCAAAACAAAGTACCACGGTTTTTTATACCACGGTCATGGTCATGGAAGGAAGAACACCTCGATTTACATAGAGTAGAGAAAAGGATACAAAAGTGACATAACTTTAATCAAAGTCACAAGTATCACGATCAGTCATATGGCTGTTCCATAGTTTGATATTATTTTTTACTGCTTTCGATGATCAAAGACAGGACATGACATGTCGGTTTGTAAATCGATTTGGTGTACAAACGTAAATTTTCTACTAGCGCATTTTTAATGCATTTACTGTTTCATTTGTGAATATTGAATAAATTAACGAATGAAAGAGCTAAAAATTCGACAGCTTTACGTGATTCATAACATCACAAAGCTGCAGAGAGCTTGAATACCGAGTATTTTTGTTTATAAAAAATAGTAATTGGTTCACATAAACAGCATAGTAAATGTGCTATTCTGCGGCTGTGTTGTTGAGCCGAGAAAACATACGCACGACGGCTGCTGCATAAAGCCCCAACAAGGATAAAGATATCTTTTTGCTTACCCACTATCCTTATCCAGTCTGGATAAGAGATAGTGTTGTGAATACGAAATAGTAGTACGAGTTAGTGGCAAGTTAAAGTTAGAGATAGTGAGGCAAATGTTACTGGGTCCATGTCCTGTTTAATATTTGTAATTTTAAAATGCGTTTCGGCCTAGCCTTGGCAAACCATCATTAATGATGTACCTTTGTAGTAGTTTGAATTTCCCCTTAGCTGTAACAAAGTAAATGCACAAAAATTCGTGAACTATGTGATTTGGTCGGGATATATAATACCACGTAAGAGCGAACGAAACGAGAAGAGTCGGTTAGGTGAGGTTTTTAAGTCTCAAAGATGTGTACAGTGTTGAGAAGCAAGGTTAGGTTTCGTGTCTCAAAGATGTGTACAGTGATGAAAAGCAAGGTTAGGTATTATGTCTCGAAGATGTGTACAGGGTAGAAAAGCAAGGTTAGATAGTAAGTCTCAAAGGTGTATACAGTGTAAAGCAGCAAGGATAGGTTTTAAGTCTCAAAGATAAGTACAGGGTAGAGAAACAAGTTTTGTTATGTCTCAAATATGTGTACAGGGTAGAGAAGCAAGGTTAGGTTTTAAGTCTCAAAGATGTTTACAGGGTACAGAAACAAGTTTTTTTGTTTCAAAATTGTGTACAGGGTAGAGACGCAAGATTAGGTTTTATGTCTCAAAGATGTGTACTGGGTAGAGAAGCAAGGTTAGGTTTTAAGTCTTAAATGTGTGTACAGGGTAGAGAAGCAAGGTTAGGTTTTAAGTCTCAAAGATGTGTACAGGGTAGAGAAGCAAGGTTAGGTTTTAAGTCTCAAAGGTGTGTACAGGGAAGAGAAGCAAGGTTAGGTTATAAGTCTTAAATGTGTGTACAGGGTAGAGAAGCAAGGTTAGGTTTTAAGTCTCAAAGGTGTGTACAGGGAAGAGAAGCAAGGTAAGGTTAGAAGTCTCAAAGGTGTGTACAGGGTAGAGAAGCAAGGTTAGGTTTTTAGTCTCAAAGGTGTGTACAGTGATGAAAAGCAAGGTTAGGTTTCGTGTCTCAAAGATGTGTACAGGTTAGAGACGCAAGATTAGGTTTTTAGTCTCAAAGGTGTGTACAGGAAAGAGAAGCAAGTTTAGGTTTTAAGTCTCAAAGGTGTGTACAGGGTAGAGAAGCAAGGTTAGGTTTTAAGTCTCAACGATGTATACAGAGTAGAGACGGGTTGGTCGCGAAGCGGGTCTCTTCAAATAATTGTTTTAGTTAAATTAACGGGCTCCTGTAAATAATAGTTGGAATGGAATCAACGGGCCGCCTCAAATAATAACTTTAGTTGAATTAACGGGCCACATTCAATTAACCGCTTGTCGGCGCTAGTAACAAATAACAATTTCTCTTTTGGTGCCTGTACTTTACTACTCAGATAGGTAGAGAGATCATTCGACACGATTCGCATTTCAGCTTAAATCATATTTCACAACAGGTTTCTATTTATAAAGTAATCCTCTTATGACTTATGACGCACACTTTATTTTTATGACTTACCTTCATGCTTCTGCTACTTTCACGAGATTTTTCCATGCTTCTTCAAGTTACCAGGTCAGAGATTATTTGGCGAAACATAGAAAATGGAACCAAAGTGTATGCATAGTATTCACGATCAGCATACAATAGAGTAATCCTTTATAGGAATATGTATTAAACTCAAAGCTAGATAAAAAAAAAATTCACTAGCAAGGATTCAAGGATACGTATTCCTTAAATAGTTGCAAAATGGCTTAAAATAAATATGCACTTTATAAATAGATTTTGATGCGGAGAATTTACATTGACTTAATTACCAAAGATAGAACCGAGTAGTTATGACTTTCGAAATCCCGGACGATCGCCGCAGGGGTAGCTACATTAATTAAACGTATCGGCCTCCAATTCTGCACCGCGCGACGCTCTATGCAACCAACACACTCTTACCGATTTATACAGGCATCCCTGAGCCAATGACCTTGTAATTAAGGCAATGTGACACGAAAAATATATTTGCTGTTTGTTGAAATACTAAGAATAAGTAGTAGAAATAGTAATAAGAAAGAAGCTTGGACAATGAAAATAAATCTGGAGAACTAAAACATACAATTTTAATGTTATATTACATTATAATGTACGTATACTCGAAATTGAAATGATGATGGAAGGTTAGGTAGTTAAAATCTCTCTATTATGTTAACAGTTGCGCGAAAATTGTTATACGCTTATGCTCAAGCACCCGTATAGGCAGCGGAGGGGCTTAAAACATAAACACTAATGTAATGCTAGCAGTTTCTATAGACGGTAAAGAAATTTGTATGTTTTTACTGTTTTCAATTCAAAAATACATCGACATGTACACAAAGAAAAAAGTAGTGCACGCTTGAAAGGTAATACTACATGTGGAACGTAGAAAAAATTCGATCCTTTCTTAGGCGTATGTGATTTCAGAATAAAAAATGAGTCCAAATCGTGAAAACTTTCTGCAGGTTTCTTGTTAGCGAAGTATTTTACGCTTACGATTCATTTCCCAACAGGAGTATCAAATTATTTCGGCTATTTTAAAGCTCCCGTTTTTCTATACTATTTCCAATCACCTTTGTGACCTGAAGGCTACTTTTATCTCCAGAGAATTTTCACTGTATTCTTAATATCACCACCATATACAGTGTCACTTCGTCTTAAAAACTTGCTGCAATTCCAATGTCCACAGTACCTAGAATTAAATATTAATATTGAAATACACAAATCAAATCATGGAACGGTTATTTGTGTGCTTCAAGAAACCGTACGCATGTAGGCACCACGATGAAATGTCTAGGTATGGAGTAATGCTTCTCTAGGGGGAAATCTCTTAAAAAAGGAAATAAGCCGGTTTAAAACCTGGCGATGAAAGCTGCATTTGCCTTTATTCATGCCTATATGTGTACTGCCAGTTCTTCCAAATCAAGAGCACATCAATGACGGTGCTTATGATGTTCAAATAAACCGTTTATTGGTAGCTACTTCATAAGTAAAAGTATACATTTTTATTCATTTCTATCAATAAGTACAATCATGATATTCATTAATATTTAATTCCATAACTTTAATACCATCATATTCATCAATACCTATCAAAATAAAATGAACCATTGTAGTTAAAAGTATTTAAAATTCATTTCGATATTATATCATATTATATCAATGAAATTATTTTATTAATTACGAAATGTCAGGAAGCAAGTACAAAATTTCATGACAAATATTCCAGCATTTTTAACCTAAATTTGAGATACTTATTAGAGATTTAAAATTCAATAACCATCCATTCATCATATTTAATACACTACATATAACTGTAATATAAAAATATAAAGCTTTTAGGAATTGAAGCAAAACATAATTTTATGCATATATGATACATATGTGTGTGTAATAAATATATACTGTTAGAAATAAGCAATGTTTAAAAATTTGCAATATATCTTATTTACAATAGGTCAAGTGTATTCAAGTTAAAGTGTAAAAGGTACATGATTTAAACGAAGGTACATGTACAATGATTGTTTGCAGAAATCGCATCTATTTTCATATATTATATTATGTATTATATTCATTTTAAAGGTTAGAACATCGACTTCTAAATGTCGAATCTTAATGATGTATTTAAATGCCAATGTCAACTAAAAATCAATGTAAATATCAAGTTCTGATCTTTATGGTGCATGCCCATTAAAAAATTAATAACGAAAGCCAAATAATTAATATCATGCAATGTATTTAGTAGATACAAACAAACACAGTATAATGATTTAGATTTAGTGTATTTTTGTATTTAATGGCGTATGCTTTAAGTTTGCACGTATACATAAATTCTTTCGATTTTCTAATTGTAATAGTTCTCTCACGTAACTTCAGTTCTGGTATATATCGGATATATTCATCAAAACATTGAACTATTAATACTTGCTATAATTAATAAAACATTATTTTATTTAGAAGTATTCACTAATTTTAAAGTTATCCATATCTCCATAAGTTTGTAACAAACGTTGAATGACTGACATAAAGTATATAAAAATTTCACACAATTTTACAAACATTTTGACAGACCTTATACCTAATACTGACATTTTAAGATATAATCGATGAGCTTCTGCTCTGCACAAAAAGGATTTTCATGAAATAGCATTGGTTTTTTGTATATAAAGTATGTCAAGGTTATGAAGTAAGCCAAAGTGCCAACTATACTTGAGTACCTTTCCTTGAGAAATTTTACTTTCTCCGAAGACAAAGATAGTCAATAATGTGGTCTTATTAATATCTAATTAAAACTATTCATAATTCAAATATCATATAAAATCAAACGTATATACATAACTAGCATATGTACCTACTTAAATAATATATATGCACATATACTCTTAAGTATTAGTTATAAATACAAAACTGTGCGTTTACAAGAATGTTTAACTTTCACAATCGCAATACACATTCTAAGCTCAAATTTACCACCCTTCATCGGAGATTTTATGTACTGCTACGTGACATGACGTGTATTTCAAATAATATTTTTGCTGTTTCCAGAATAAATCCCTTTTACATTTTGTCAGTTCCCTGTCAAACAGTAATATAAATCATGACGTGGCCTATAATCAACGTATACATTTATCTACATTTTCACATGTAAAAGAATGAGTTCATGTTCAAATGCCAACTGCAATTACTTGAGTATTATCCGGTCAAGCACGATCTCTTTCATTCACTCATAGACTCCTAGATTAATGACTTGTCATAATGAATGATGAAGGTTGTTATCATCAATTCTATCACTTTTCTACTAAAACTGTTTTTAAAGAGTATTTATGTACAGTTCAGTTATAAATAAACAGAAAATAATATGTTTTACCCCATCATCAATACAATAAATAACCTAACCCAAGTCGAAGTCTTGTACGCGGAACGGTAATTCTAACGGCAGAATAGAGTATATCCTCATAATTTTATCCCTTCAAACATGCAACGAGTGTTTGCGAAATGTCTTACATAATTCATGTAAATACTATCATCACAGTCATAGCCATCCAGATCGACAGCTTCAATTAAATTTAATCGATAACTATTTTACCGAAAATATACCTTCCAACATAAGTAACAACAACAAGTACTATCAGCGTTCGCCAAAATAAGACCATAGAGAAATGTCAATTATAAAATGCTCTTTTCGAACTCACTACTTATGTAAGTTAACTATGCTAAAAACTTTATATAAAAATGAAGCCTCAACCTACAAGATCTGAGTGCCAACAGCATTGGCATTAACACGTGCTTTCTCCTAGCCAACTTTGCTACAAATGAAAACACGCAAAAGCTAAGAATGATGTACTGCATTAAAAATGTATACGTAGTATATAATTAATGGACAAACCCTGTCCTAATTTAAATATGTATGGATCACGACATGGTAATCCACTCAATGACATGTTTCACGCATATACGCATACTTTTATGATAATAAATAATAAAAATAAACACATGTTTTTAGATCATATTGTGATACGTAACGTTGAACCTTGCTTAGGTTGTAGGTTTGTTCAGGAACACCATAATATTGAAGCAGATAAAACCATAAAAACTATAGCATAATCTTAATTGTAGCATTTAATTACTTTGCCTGGCGTACCAACTAAATCGGCACCCATGGGACTATTTTCCGGCAAAGTGATGAGACTGGTTACCGTACATTCATCCATTGACTCATCCATCCCACTTTCTACCATATCGCGTGGATAATTATGCGCATTGTTTGAACGGTTAGAGTAATCGTTATTATTATTAAAATTCATCACAACAATGTCACCATCATCATTCTCTCTATGAGTCTTTATGGTTTGTAGCAAGCCAGGCGTATTTGTGGGAGCAACTTTCGTTGGCGACTTTTTGGAGGGACTTGAGTTTTCACTGGAGAAAATCTTCGATGGACTAGAGGAACAACTGTTACTATACCTGTTACTAATTTTAGAAAAAATCTCTCCAACTTTTGTTGAGTACGTTTTGTTGGGTGAGTGTTGACGACTACTTTTGTTACTACTCTTTTCATGCTCACTGAAACTGGTCTCTTCTTCAATGAGACTCGGACGGCTTTTCCGTCGTTGCTGCTGATGATTATTTTGAGTTTGCTGCTCACAACTTTTGTCTCCTGCGGTATTCTCAACCAAAATGGCTGCAGGAGATACGGTGGTGTGACCATCTAGAGTAATTACATCACTAGCTTGGTTTTGGTTCATTGTGGAATTTGTTATTGAATTGGAGTGGAGTTTGCTCCTTGCACTCCCTGAATAACTTGATGATAAACTCCTTTTCTCATATTTGTGACCTTGAACATGATGACCTGATAATAAAGCTGTGGATGATGATGTTCCCGACAAATTGCCGCAATGATTATTATGAGGATCATCTTCAATACAATTTTCTTGCACAGCTGCGATGATTGTTGTGGTACCTTGTGCAGACGTTGTTTCTACCGTTGTAGCTGCTGCTTTAGGATGATAATGGTTTGCCTTTGCATTCATAGGTCGTAAGGGAATATGTTCATGTTCACTGCATAAGTTAACATGGATGTTGGCAACACTAGTTCCGTTGTTAATGTTGAGAACACGATGATTTACAACAGTAGTTTGTGTTTCCCATGTGGATTTCCGTTTGCTCATCATTCGATCCGAGTTTTCCCAGTTTGAGCGATTCATTCTACCAGCACCGCCACGACCCAAGCTTCCATTCCCGTAACGACTGTCATTTCCATAAAGCTGCCCTTGATTTCCACTGAGACTTACGCATCCCGCACAAAGGCCACCCCCATGCCCACCACCAGCCAGTGTGCCACCCATGCTGAGACGTCCACCACGAGAGGGTCGGTTTCCAGACTCGTCACAGAAACAGCAAAAGAGGTGATCGTTGAATTGCTGTGTGTGCGTTCATCAAATCAAGATGATTCACGGTGTTGTCAGCAAAGAGAAAACGATGCCGGGGGAAAAGAAAAGAAAAAACAGATTCTATTACATTTTCTATTATTCTACAAAAAGTATGAAGTTTCCCACACATTGTACTACTTTTATTAATAATGTGGTTTCACAATGCAACCAGAAACAGGGAAAAAGTTTTTGAATAGAAAAAAATCACGTTAGTGTCGAGTCGAGAGAGTGGAATCGAGTATTGTGAAATGCAATACATTTCACAATCATCATATCATGTTTGAAGTTCATTTTCACGAAACGTGGCGAAGACTGAAGACTGATGTGGTATTTTGTTTCTACTATAAAAAACGAGCATTTCTTATTTTAGAAGACTTGAACCAGACGAAATCAGATTAACTTGAGAGATAAAACTTTTTTCATGAGGTGATATGAAGAAATACTTCGAATAAAAGGTATTATACAATAATAGTGAGGAATAGATGAAAAATAAAACTATAAGTAATTTTGTAATTCAATTTTTCGTGTCTCCAGAGAATGAGATGTGTGCTCAACTATATGATCATAATATATAATATCTCTTTGGTTTAGTAGCCGAAAAAGAAAGTAGGGAATTACCGAAAACTTTTCATACTTTATTTTGTTATACATATATTTATACGTTGCTACATACCTTTCGAAACGTTCCGCTGACACAATACAATGTGATGGGGTTGATGCATGAGTTCATGAAGCTTAGACAAAAACCCACAATCCGACAAATGTTCCAAAACGCGTTGAATGAGTTTTCTGAATCCGGGTAGAAGTAGAAAAAAAGGAGGAACAAGTGATGAGGGAAAAAGCATATAGCAAAAATGACGACGAACGAGAGGATCATCTTTGCAACCTAGTTGAGAAAAGAAGAAAAAACACCTGTATAACTAACAAAATCCTTGTGTAAAAAGTTTCCTCGTGTGAAAGTAAGTAGTCGTTTCATATCTAATCAATTTTGTAATTGAGAAAGCCGGAAGCTGATTATTATGGACTACTTTTTACTTAAGAGTGTAAACAGCCTTTTATGAGAAAAATGCTTAGAATTGAGATTCAACAACGTGTTTGTACGGGAGAAAGTGGAGAAAAGCCAGATTAAGAAAGTTAGTAAAATGCTAGTGCAAAATAAACAAGATTTTCATACAATAATATATTTGATACAATGCTTTTAATTAAGATCGTATTTGGAAAAGGATCATAGCTCAAGATCAAAGGTCATAGCTATCAAATTATAAAAAACTTACATGCATAATTCACACATGCATAGAATGATAATAATCTTCAGCATTTAAAATTTGAAAAATTTAAATGGTTCAGACCGTTGAAGTCCATGCCAGTCAAAAGATGTAGGCCACTACTTTGCTTCGCGAAGCATACAATTAAAGACAAATACATTTGCATAAATACCATTGAAAAACTTTTAATGTAATTTCAATGCGTTGACTAGCGTAATAAAATAATTGCATAACACATTTTTCGATGCATAAATACTAGACTACACGTTTCCCCTTTTTACTTTATGCTATGCATCTTAGGCACATTTTGTCTTGACTCAACATAACATGTAACAGGTAAACATCGTCTTAACGTCGAAATATGCGCAAACATATAGTTTAGCAAAATTAAGCAATTTTTAATGATGTGACCAAGAAAAATCCAACATAACTCTGAATAAAGCAAATATAATTGACTTCAAAGAAAGTTGTGTAGCGGAACAAAAGATTTAAAATAAATAAACAACAGAATAAAGGCAAAGGTAGCTTTAGTAATACGTTAGCTGAGATAGATAACAGCGAGAAAGAGGAAACAACCGAAACAGTTTATAACAACTTTTTGTATTCATTCTTTTAAAAGTCAGGGCTTTCTAACCTGTTGACAGATTACCAGGTATATTTTCGATCTTTAAAAACAGATTGAAGGAAAATTATATCATTAAATATTTAAAATGAATGAAAAGAAATCAACACTTTGTCGTCAGACGTCAAAAAATCTTTTTCCCCATGTGCTTAACAATCTTTGCAACGTCGCCTGTCTGTGTTCTACTTACTTTTCATTTTCGAATGGATGGCTTTATTTCATATTTGTTCCCACCATTGAAAGGTATACTTTCACGAAACCATAATTTTAAAATGCTATATATATATATATAACTGTCATATATAACCAAGCATGTCAGATAAATGGTTTCAATGATATGTTCCATAAATTTTTATTCTCTTCATAAAAGAAGATAACAAGTTGGCCATCAACTCAACAATAGAACGATAAAAATCCCTTTGAGTGTATTCCTTCTCTAAACCCAACCCAACTGATTCTGAGTACAATTATTGAATAATAGCTACTCATATTTTATTTTTATTTCAATCTTGTCTCGTTCTCATATATCCCCGATCGCGCTCCCAAACAAGCCCAGACCCAAGTACCATCGAATGCAAAAAATGTTTTAACCTACCTATTATACTACTATTATGCATAATAAAGTAGCTAAAAATAGCGTACATCCTCTCTGAAAGGTGATACCAGTTATGTTTTAATGAGTTGAAATAAGAATGCGTCTATCCAACTCAATTTGAACAGAATATATTATTTGATACCAAACCAAATCCATTTCAGATGGATGTCATCGAATCAAAATGTTTTTGTGGGTGATCTTATAACCTAAAAATAGAAATCTATTCAAAAGATGAAAGAATTCGTTTAAGCAGACAAACAGACAGACAAACCGACACAAACTTATTTCTTTGTTAACAATCAATAAGCATAGGAATAGGGCATATACATAAGTACATGTATGTATGAATCACAGAGAAAGTCGTATCAACTCAGCAAAATGAAAAGCACATGAAATTTTATAAATCTAGTAATTGTAAACAAGGGACTTGGGTTCTTGATAAGATATACGACAATTGTATAAAACAAAAAAGGCACGTGTTCATGTTCATATTGCACAGATTTTGCGTGGGATGCTCTAGGGTATACGAATAAGAGAAGATACACTGTTGGCAATAAGGAAAAGTTTTTGGAGCACAAAAAATACAAAATTAGAAACCCTGCAGAGTATATCCTCAACAAATCCTGCAAAACTTACGATTAGCAGTCTTGGTAAAAGCCTCGGATTACATAAAAGTTAGCCATCCATTTAAAAAAAAGCAGAAGCAGCATTCAACTGACTATACATAAGCACAAGTTTTTATCGCCACCACATCACCTAGCTTCATTCCAAGAAAATTTCTACATGTGAATCGTATGCAGATAGATAGTCAGATTATTTCACTTTTCCTTGAAAAGTCTGGCCAATATGCGAAGAACAAAAAATAGCAAGCAACTTTAGTTGCATTTTCGTGCAAGCTGAATTCCAGAGAGAGATACAGAGAAATGAGCAGGCGGTGAAGTACTACTGTCACATAGATGATTACAAAGTATAGTTTATTGAGTATGACCTTTTTCCTTGCTTGGATTTGTTTCGCTTGTCCCTGCGCTTCTCCAGGCATGTTCCTTGTAGAAAGTACCAGATGACGAGCCATGATTATGTAGAATGTTGCAATAAAAAACAATGGGACCGCATAGTACACGAGGAAGTGGAACATTACCATCACCTACAAACAAGACACAGAAAGGAAAAGAAAGTAAATAAAAGTCTCAAAGATTAGTTTTTCGTTGTGTTGATGCAATAACCATACTGTGTGCGTGTGTGTAGTATTATTACCAGAATGCCCCAATCCAGTTCAGTTTTTAATAAAAACATGTTATAATGATAATAATATGGTTTATTTAGTACCAACATGAAATTAAACGAGAATGATCGACATTAGGAGTCCAGGACTACAACATGCCATGTATGTATATATACGTGTGTATGTGGGTGTCAGTAAAACTAAGAATTTTTCTCCGAATTGAGACCTAAATGAAGAGGAGAAGGGATCAGATTATGTACACAATTGGTTGAAATGAAAATGTTGATGAGACATTGGACATGAAAAATGAGAAACAAAACAATCAGCATCAAAATTCTAAATTAAGCGAAAGGGTTGAATAGAATTGCATACGTATGAATAAAATCCATTCAACGAACCAACACAACATTTCGTTATCATTCTCGTCACACCTCATAATCATGAGTCGAATGTCTACTACATGTACAGAATCATCAAATGATAAATATTATTTTTGATATTGCAAATGTTGGGTATGGCACCATGTTTCCCGACCTGGACTACTTTTTTGCAGTACAAGTACAATGCAGTTAACATTTAATCAACACCAGACACCAGAGCATGTGACACAGTATTTATTAATGACTGTCCTGTAGTCCTTGTAATTACGATGGCTTCATTTGTAATTTTAATATGAACTATATTACTGCGTTTGTTTGTTATTCAAAATTACTGAAATGTCATCAAAATTTCAGCTTTCATGACACGAGATAGACTGTCTCCATTTAAAATGGAAGGTTGAGCAATGCTCTTGATTCTTTCCAAGATCAAAATTTCCCATGAAGTAGATGCTGGGGTTGAGGTTTCAGAGAAATAATTAGAGAAATACTCAGTTTTGTTTTTTAATCAGAAATGTAGGATTTTCCTAAATAGTATTTTCATTACATAAAATGTTCTTGAAGTTAAATTATTTCGGGTAAATGTGACTGCCCTTGATTGTCTGGTCCTGGTCAGTTTTAATCAACTATTGATAGTACCAGTGCGAAGTTTATCTTTTCTCGGTAGATAAGAGAAGTGAAAGTAATTACACTAAAACAATCTACTTCTCACCAACGTAATACATCATGATGAGGTGCTGGTGACTACTCGTGTAAATGATTCAGGTAAATATTTTTATCTACTATTACAGTCGTTCTTCACGAAATTGAAGCTGGAGTTCTGTATTAAGCTTTATACATATATTTTCTCAGACTTCTCACTAGCTTTAGAGCAATAATAATGATCATCACAAGAAAATGTAAGGCTTTGTGTTCAAAACATGGCGAATTATATTCTGATACGATCTCGTGTTTAAATTGAAGTAGTACACCACTAATGGGAAATATAAGTCTGCATTCTACACTTCATGCATAACACATATATATTGTACGTAGTGTTCTTAGTTTTATCAAGGAGAATGAACTGACAAAAGCTAAACTTGACACTGCTATTTATCTGACAAACATATAATACGACCAGACTGAAATATTACTCGTACATTAGATTTTTGCTTTACAAAGAACTCTATCCAAGTCTGGTTTTCTTTGGCAAATTTCTTATTACGAAAAGCTGGTTTTCAAAATAAGCAAACCGAATTTTATTCTACTTTTCACAAACCGAACTCAGTAAAAATGTGTAAGAAAAGTGTCCGTAGACATTATGTATCTCTCTTTTGCGATTGCGGCCTATTGAATATGACACTAAAAGTGTAAAAGTAAAATATACTTACACAATCATATGAGATTGTATGCAATAAATAAACCGTTCAAATTCACATGTGATACACGAACGAAGAAAAAATTGTACACGTGATACTACAAAGTATGTTATGTTTACACGAGAAAGGCCAGATGTTATTTGCCTTCAGGCAAATAACCGTAATTCATGTCGTATATGGTAATAGATGTTTAATA
>JAQFZG010003376.1:0-13777 GCA_034695465.1 Entomobrya nicoleti | reverse complement strand
TTGCAGATTATCTTTCCCGCTACTTTGAGCCAATTCCCAATGACGAAGAGGGAATCTTCTCCTTAACCACCCACTGCTCTTTTAGTTCAGATGAACTTGGAGACGCACAAAAAGCAGATGAGCATTGTCAGGATTTATTTAATTCGCAACCAGAATTATTTGTGCAACACGAGGGATTAATTTATAGGAAGTTGTCCGAAGACCGGTTCCTCCCCTTTATCCCATCATCAATGCAACATCAGCTTCTCAAGTCATTACATGATGACCCTCTAGCTGGTCATCTTGGCGTTTCTAAAACATTACAAAGAGTCAGGGAAAGAGCTTATTTCCCATACATGAAAAGAATCGTACAACAGTACGTTGGAACATGTGATGCCTGTCAACGCAACAAATATAACAATCAGAAACCTCCAGGACTAATGGGAACCAAGAAGATTACATCTCCATGGAATACTGTATATTTAGATCTCATGGGCCCATATGTTCCCACAAGTCCAAACAGATATACATACATCATGGTCGCAGTCGACAGTTTTACTAAATACACTGAAGTTCACCCAATTCGGGATTCAACAGCAAAAACAATTGGATGGACTCTGGAAAAAGAAATATTTTCACGTTATGGCCCACCCAAGACCATCGTCACGGATAATGCCACAAACTTCCGCTCTGGATTGATCAGTAATTTGTGCAAAGTGTGGAATGTCAAACATTCATTCTCTTCCACTTACCACCCACAAACAAATTTATCCGAACGTGTCAACAGAGTATTAAAACCAATGATAAGGTCTTACCTCCACAGCAACCAACATACCAAGTGGGCAGACCACCTGCACGAGTTCCAGTATGCCATGAACTCCGCCGTTCATGACAGCACTGGAGTTTCCCCTTACGAAATCATGTTCAATTCTAAACCCAGAATGCCAATTGACAATATTATTGACATTACCAATGATCAAGAAAGTGATAATTCCTCATTAATTGATTTTTTGTCTTCTCGCTCTATCACTTTTCAGGAAATACAACAAATCGTACGACAGAATCTGGAGGAAGCCCAAGAGAAGCAGAAGAAATACTATGACTCCAAGCACCGACCTATTACCCTAAAAGTTGGAGACAAAGTTGTAATTCGTGATACCACACTTTCCAGTAAAGAAAAACGAATCACAGCAGGTCTCTGTTCTTTATATGGACCTCATCCTGCCACCGTCACTAAAGTCTTATCTGATGTTACCTTTGAAGTCACTTACAACGACGGTACCATTCGGGGGCCCCTACACATTCATCTCCTAAGGCCATATTCCGAACGCTCCCCTCCAGAAACACCGGCTTCGACATCAGATCACCAAAGAGCATCGCCTCCTACCCCTACCCAACCGCACAACATATCTCCAGCTTCTCCGCCAGGCACTCCTCCAACTACCTTCTCATCACCTTCACCAATACGACAACTACGGCCTCGTACGACAACCACTAACTACCGGAAACTTCACCTGGGACGAAAATAGCTTCAGCACTTCGTCAATTCTCCGGTTTCTCTACTAATTGCCGTTTGGCGGGGGGACCTTGTAGCCCTCGCTATGTCCTCAATGTGTACGCATACCATACTCATCATTGAGAACACCTCATGGCATCATTCTTCCCATCTTCTCAACACTCATGCATGAGACAGAAGGATTTTGGACTTGAATGGGAGAGGTGAACAAATCTCATCTCTCTGGAATTCGGACATAGCCTTCGGTCTACAGATTGGAACTCTTTCAGTCTTTCCCAATCTTGTAGATAAATAATAAATATATTTAATATTCTTCTGATTATAATCATTTAATTGTGTAAATGAGAGTTCGTTACGTTAGCTCATTAATAAATAAAATTGTGAATCAAAACTTCTACTAAAAGTCTCTCCCCAAGCATATTATTTCGGAACGCATCAGGCCTGTAGCTGTGAGATCCGCCCCCAAAGGCAAAGGTCCGTTACAGATCTTTTCGTCTTCCGGCTCCGCTCTGTTTTAGTCTTTGCTGTGCTGTGTCGTGTATATTTTTCATGTGTACCGCTACACTTTCGCCTACTTTCCTGGAGGAAAACTCATTCTTCCCTTTCCCTTAACTCTTTTATAGTACATGGTCCTTCCCATCCTACCTAACACTTTTCATGGGTATATTGCGAATTCATTTTTTATAAGATGAACACCCAGACCAGAAACAACTAGGGCTACACAGAGAGAACGGCATGGATGTGTGTAGGCTTCCTATTTCATGAAAAGTACATTGCTTCCGACTTCCGACCTATCTCATACAACACATATATTATTTGTGGGCTACGTACAGGTCATAAGCATCTGCCTACATACAAATGGCTAAATACACAGCCCGAAAAAAATCCTGTTGTTGGTGTTTTGCGGTGGAATCCGGTCCAGAACTTTTATACGCTACCAGTACTCTACCTCAACCTGTAAGTATTTCTACTATAGAGAAAAATTGACTTAGAGGATAGCTTGTAGGAGAACGGTTTTTTGGTGAACAAAGAATGTTTTCTGTTATACGGATAATAATGGCGAAGTTGATACTAGGTACTTTTATAAATAATACGGAAGTATTCCATACCAAGAAGAAAAGAAAGTTGAGATGAGAACAAGAACGAAGATCAACAACAGCATATAATGCTATTACTTGTACTGAAAGGGCATATTATATACAAAAAAATAGTTGCAGTGAGGAGAGTAGCAGCAGGCCAGACCCAACTTCTTTTGCAATCTTTCATTCCTTGAATTGATGAGGGGACCGTTTTGCCTTTTGTTTTTACTACGCCAACATTCTTGTTTTAGTCCTGCTTGCCCTCTTCGTGTTTTGTTGTTGCTCTTGTAAATAAACAAAGCTTAATACGTGCGTGTGTTTTAAGTTCAACTTCAACATCATCATCGGCAATGCACTCCTTTCGCATCTTAAAAAAGCTGCCTTGTTTTAGTTACTAAGTTATCATTACACAGGTTTATCCGCTTACTTTTGCTTAGTTTTTTTTCGTATTTTAAAGATTCATTTTAATTCTTAGAAACTACATTCTACATGTTTTTGTCTAATATATTGATGTTTTGACCTCGGTTCCTTTTTTATACTTTTCCCATGATGTCTCATCTACATATTCAAACATGAGCGTTTTCTGAGAACAAAGAGAACGAAACTTTAGACAAAAACATATTTATTTACAAAATATCAGATTTTTTGGTGTAATTTTCTTGCAAAATAGCTTGGTGCTTTTTAGTTAAAATATATATAAGCCTCTATGTGTGAGCAATTTTTATGTAAATTTGCCAAAAAACTGTCTAGTCTGAACAATTTTCTTTTGACTGACATGCCATATCATAAATACCATCATGACGGTCGTAACAATATCAATTTACACTGGTTGCTTTCGTATCCTTTTTTACTCAGTTTCATATTTTTCTTTCCTTTTAAGTAGTTCAATATTGTTGAGCAAACAATTTGACGTAATAGCATCATCTTTGATGACTTTGCCCCTTTCACAACCACCATTTCATCTTTTAAAAGTACCCTCATTTCTCGCAACCTGAAGATATTCATTGTAGGAATAAATGTCCCATTTTTGGCTAAGCCTCTTTGTTACAAAAAAATCTTGTAGCACTTTTTCTTCTTTGACGACATCATCACCATCATATCGCATTCCATGTTTTACTCGATGAAAGTAACATGTAATCGTGGTTGTTAAGTATCATGTTTGTACTGTAGCCTCTTTTTTTGTATACATGTTTTGTGTAATCTTGAAATTCTTTTTTCAAAAATGCGACCTGGTGATGATGCTCATGAAAGATAAGATGCTGCGGTGGGTGTGATATAGCATGTAAGGGAAATGTTACGTAAAAAGCTAAACATCAAATTACTCGCTGGATACGTTATGCTTTGCTTTCTTGCATGCAAAGAGACACTTCGTTACTTTCAGATATTTTTTCGTCACAAAAAAAGTTTCTTGTCACCCGGATGGATGGTAATGAAACTCGTTAGTTGGTTATACTTCTTCAGCGAGAGTGTACATTGTAAAACAATGGAATTTTTCCGTTTCCTCTTTCCTTAAAGTGGAGTTGAGTTTGCGTTGAAAAATTGAGATGATCTTACGCTACCGCTACGAGAATAGATGGAGTTGAAAAAAAAGTATGGAGGTAATCTCAATTCCAGTTTTTTGGTTGACAGAACACAGGAAACTGAGATTGGAGAATGAGATGAGAAGAAAATGAACACGACAAAATGGGGAAAAAAGTTTAAAAGCGACGACAAACATGACGATGAGTAAACAACGCCATAATCATTGACATCACCGCCACTGCCGACATCAGAAGAGGCAAATTGTACGGAAAATTAATTGTTTTGTCCGTACATGTGAAGATATTTTTAGACAGGAAAAGTGAGTACAAAAAGCACTGATACTGGAAAGAGTGGAAATAACAATGAATGACAAAATTAGACATTTTCAATGTGGCGTGACTTTATCCTTTTAAGCCATGAATTGTTTACAAGTTCGGTTTGGCCTCATTCCTAATTATTTAAAATGCAAAACAGACATTTCGTTTGTCACTTTACAATTTTTATTATGCTTTTCAATGTTGCATTTTTACACGAATTAGTTTTAACATTTAAAGGAAACGATGTTCGTACACCAAATAAAAGCGGAGAAGTGATGGCATCAATAGAAATAGAAGTAAAACAGGGAATTTTTATGGTTTTGTGGTGTTTAGAATGTGTTGAGTGTAGACAATTTAAAAAATAATGTATGCAACACCAGACTGGAAAGTTGGACAGTGATGCAATCAATGAGCGAACAAAATGTATATTTTGCAATTTAAATGGAAAGCAGGTTGGTGTTTTTTCGGCACTGAGATTGGATGAGTGAGTAAGGTAGGGTTACTTAATTTATACTGATGTAATTTTTAGGGTAAAGAGGCTCGTGCGCTGTTGTGTTCTCTCAGATTTAGCTCTCAAATTCGAAAAATGTAAAATGAAACAAAAACATGTAATCGAATTGTATGAGGACAAACCTTTAAGATTTAATTGCATGGATAAAAAGTATGAAGCGGATGTGTGCGACTATCAATTTTGTTGATTTCTTACAACGAGAAAGAAAAGTGAATTAAACTCGCTCTACTTTCAAATAGTAAACAGAGAAGATTTAAAACATCCATATTAATTCGTAGCATTTAGTGAATAAATTGGATTTTATGGAAGTAATTCTATCAAATTTTATATATGTGCTGTTTTTTGGATTGAATACAAACTAGAAGCTGTACAACGCGCGTTTAAATAAGTTTAAGGAAAAGAAATTGTAGGTCAAAAATAAAACACTACTAGGACAAGATGACGATGTGATGAGTTAAGCTAGCAATCCTAAAAAGCGAGTACTTTTCTCATTTCCTGTTTGAAATGGACATTAACTTTTATTATAGTTTTTCATGTTTTTGTTTTCATTTCTGTTTTTTATAATGAAGACGCGAGTATTATCATTATTACAATAACTTCTATTGCATTGCCCATTGTTTTTGAGAAAAGTGTTGTTTTGCTGATAGCACGACGACGTGCCGTTTGAATGAAGGTTATTCAAATGCTTAAAAAGTAAGAACGTTTTTCCACAAAAGTGTACTTACAAATTTTAGGTACTATTTAAACCGCTTTTGTGAGCACACACATCCACATGATCGTATCAAAAATATCCTTGAAAATGTTTTCATGAGCAACAGTACAGTGTAGCGTACACCATTTAGACGAAATGTAAAGCGATTCCATTTTATTTTTTAGATTTAGATTTTCTTGCTGTCCATTTGTCAGCAATTGCTTCGAACAAAAAATAAAATTGTAAACGACAACAACGTAAATTTGCCGTTTTTACTATTAAAGGGATTCAAGAAGAAAATAGTTTCACGCTACTTTGAATTTCTCTCTGATATGCTACTGTAAATTTTAAACCTACGCTGCAAAACTCAAACATTGAGAAGATTAGAAAAAGCGTAAAGCTCAAGTTTATACACAACCAGCCTGATTTACATTTAAAATGTGCACCTTGTAATTTGTAATTACCATTTTTATTGAATTAATGAAGGAACACCCTTTTCACTGGAGCTTAAAATTCTTCTCAACTTTTTTACGATTCAGTCGCCTTTCTAATTATATTCTTCAAATAGATGAATTGATACGTGATGATTTCACCGGGTAGATCTCATAGTAAAGTGCAGATTATATATATTCATAAAATATAATCCATTTCATAGGGTTTATGCCATAAAGGATCTAAAATCTATAATACCTTCTCTCGTATTTCCTCACGTCTTCCGAAATATCCGGCTTAGTTTTCGGATATTTTTACTATTGCTATTTGTCATCACTAATCAACGCGTACGTGTTATGCAAGCATATATATTGTTGTGTTCTTTATTCCTAGACTGCAAAATAAAATTGTTTCGCCCAAAACAAAAAAAACTGGAAGAATTATGTACTCCTATTATTGCTTTCTTTGTTCTATTTATATGTGCTTGAATACCTAACTAAAAAGCAATTTACCATCTTTCGTGCTCCCACGTCTCCACTTAACTGTCAGCATTCGCCATTTATAATTCATACAAAATTTCTTCAACTAGATTATTACATTCGCAGCTGTTGAACTAGTGCTCTATATGCTATATGACTTTCACCTGCTACGCTGTTTTCCATCTTTATTGTTGTGCATTTCGATTTGTCTGTTTTTTATTACATACAACTCCGACCTTTTCAACTGCACTTGTTTTCAATCGAATAATATCTCCATCATTTTATTTGCATGCATAGGTATGTCGACAAATTTTTATTCAATATTCAATTCAACTTCAATCATTTTTACTACATCACGAACCCGAACCCAAAATTATAACTGGTTTGACAAGCAGAGAGAACATTCCGATTCCACCATTATGTTTTATGTTACAATATTTATGCGAATTCTATCACGGACAACTTTTAGTACATTTTTTTGTCTTTTACATTCTATCTGCATTTCCAATTTTCATACACTGGAAAAGTGGAAACAGCTTATCCTGGCACACGCTTATGAAATATGCTGACCCAATGTGTTGAAGTGACTTTTTAACTGCTGCCAAAACTCCTTAAATTTCTCCACTTGTTCAATTCAAACTGGTCCGCTCTACATATATAATACGTATAAAAAACGCCTTGTGTTCGCACAGGTAAAATATGAATAGGAATATGACAAGAATGTCGATCACCGGGGATCTTTCTACTACATCAATACTCACTCCAACTACACTTCTTTTATACCGACACCATTTTTTTCTTTTCCCAAACAGACTTCTTCAAGCCACATGGAAGACCTTCCTTACATACGTACTGCTTCTTAAAATCTGACTTGTATGCACATTTCTATATATTATTAACAGTAGATATATTCCTGCATTTTTCTGTGTTTATATAATATATGAACAGAAGTCTGAGCCAACAACGCGTTGAACTAGAACTAGCTCATAATCCAGAGAAAGGGAACATTCTTGGAATGCAGAAAATGATCTCTCTGCTCTCAGCTTTTGGGAGAGCGAGAGCACTGAATTTTTCCTTTCAGAAGTTAAATTTAGTATGCCACCTACTTTTCACCAATGAGTAGCACACAAAAAGAACCTATGAGTAGACTGAGACTAGTACACTTGAAGTTAGCATCATCAGCCTCCAGACTCCAGTAACAAAAAAATCTTATTTTTTATTCCTTTCCAATGCAATGAAAAGTTAAAGTTGGAATGTAAAAGTATAAACCATGTCTACACATAAGTATGTATGTATGTCTACACATGGTACACATCCAGTATCCGATACTACAAACTATAGTCTTTTTTCCTCTGGCACCATAAAAATAAAATGTAGGTGAACCGGATAGAAGAAAATTGAAAAAAAAAACACACTAGCCCAGTATATCTGTGAGCCATCATTATCGCAACAGAAAAAAATAAAATACATTTTCCACTCTTTTTTTACAAACTTGGAAAAAGTAGAACAAGTACTACCAGTGAACTAAAGAAAGAAAAGAACACATGAAAAGGCAGGACAGTGAGATGAGTAAAAAAGGAAAAATGATAGGATGATGGCGCTTCTTCCTTCTTCTTTTTAAAGTAAAAACGGCTGCTACTTGGAAATGCAATAAAAAAGTAAGTGCGTGTTAGGGTGAATGGTAAAGTAAGGTTCGCAGGTAAAAATAGGTGATATGCACAATCAAATACTATACACCACCATCCACCACATCCCGGCTCATTTATCTACCTTTTCTTTTAAAACGACATGGTTTTGTAGTGTGCCATAATTTTGTGGCGTATACCGGAATAATATATATTTTATGAGGGCATGTGGAAAACGAGTGAAAACGTAATTTTACATATCAAAGGTGTACCTACCTACATCTACATAGATTGTTATTATGCAGAAAAAAACGCAACTTCTTCAATGACTGAAAATGTTCTCTATTCGCAAACTTTATTATTGGATTCACCCATATGCTATACAAAATATCCACTCAGGATTTCCCATACTAAAAGTTTTTCGAAATATTCTTGAAATTTAGGGCACACCAGTAGCACCATCAAAGGTTGTAGTAATACCTCCGGCGGCCTTGTAAATCTTATGTACATTTTTATTACTTTCCTCTCTCGGCTCATCCTGCAGACTGAAAAAATATTTCCCTGTAAAATAAGCAGCAGTAAAGTGAAAGTATACCAACGCCATCAATGCAAGGTAGATAAACACCGTGTCGCTTGGAAAGTGGAAGGATCATGACGAAAATAGAGTCCAGTGAAAATAGCTGTTCTACTCTACCCTTTCTGCAGTAAAAACACATTCTATGCAGCTTGCACATAATGCACATCTGCTACAATATATTTACCTATTACCGATACTGTGTAGCTTGTCCATTGAAATACTGACGCAAACCTTTTGTATTCATACTTTAAATTTACCACAAAAGCTAACTTACTTTTGAACACTTTCAAACTGCTAAACTGAGTCGCTCAGCAAATAATGTTACTAAACTTTGGAAAAGATCGGTAAACTAGAGTAAATCCAAAAATTATTTAAACATCTGCCAACATTAAAAAATGCTTCCATTGCGATAAACAGAGCCGCTTCATATGCTGATTTTTCCAGGCCTTACTGTATTCTGTATTTTCATCCCCTAAGTTTAGAATTCAAATTTATGTACATAAAAAGTAATGACATAAAGTTGGTGTAATGTTGTGCATTGTAAATTTTAGATGCATTGCGAGAATGATTCTGGCAAGTTTACTACCTGAGAGATTTGCGTTTTTTCCTTTCAACTTGCTAATGTGTATAGGTATTCAGAAAAGCATACTGATGGATTATCAGAGAACACGGATGCAATGTCTTTATATATATTGCACTGTGTGTGCTAGTGTGCTGTGATGGATTATCATATCATAAAGTAATTCAACAGTGGAGAATATTGAGCGTAGATTTTCTGTGTAAATTTCAGAATATTAAGTATACACTTCATATACAAATATTCACAAATGCATTAAAAGCTTATGTGACTCAATTCCACTTCAGCTTCATCCTTTTCCGCAAAATTTCATAGATATTTCACCGTTAAAAATGAAATTAGAATGGAGAAAGCGAAAATACCCATGGGTAGCGTCAGCAAAGAGCAAACGGTCACAAATTTTTTGCATTAACTGCTTATGTATACCCATGTCAAAAATGAATACTATATGAAATTCTGTAAGTACGTCGCGCTTTGTTCTACTTTCTTGTGTGTGGTAATATGTAACTGCGATTATGGATTCCATCACGCTGAAGTATAATGGTATTAACATCTCATGTTATTATCCCACATGCTATATTTATCCACTACTTAGTAATGTGATAGCGATGATGATGATCATGTTGATCACAGCTATTGACATTTTGTCACGTACACCGTACTGAAAATATATATACCGTACGTAATTAAATATTTCAAAAGCGGACGTGTTCGCAACAACATGTACAGAAGTACGATGAGAAAGAGAAAGCTTTTAATACAGGATACATATCGCATCAGCACAAAACAGCATACAAAGTAAGGATTATAATTTGTAATGTGCACATGAAATGAAGTAGTGTCCTTGTTACATTTACGTTGAATTATATTTATACAAGTTGTGTTAGAACAATACCAAACTAATCAGACATAATTTTCGACACAAATTGCAAGTCATGGAGGATTTCGTATACTGTGTAAACGTGTGTTACTGTTATGTTTTACTGAAGTGTTGGAAGATTGCAGAACACTTAAATTACTGTTTGAAGGAAAAGCACGAACTTCAAAATGGTAGATTACAGCAGTACCTACATACATGTCTTCATTTCCTTCGCTATATTGCCCAAGCACATTTAATTATTACCGACAGGTGAAAGAGTGAAAGGATGTATATAGTCGTAGGATTGTGCTTTGCTCTCTGTGTTGCTAACATGTCATGTCTTCTACTTATTGACATGGACATGCTCACATCGCAGCCTTCAAAGACCCACTTTTAGTTTTGGTGGAATAAGAAACTATCCAAAAACAAGGATAGAAAAATTATTATACTAAAAGGAATGGAAACACACATGTTACTTGTACGTGAGCAGGTATACTGGCTTGTTCCACCTCCACCACTGGTAAATAATAAGAAAATGACTAAATCCAATTTCGTAAGGAGCACATACCTGTGTGCGCTTACATACAAATGAACACTTGTAATCAGGCCAGAGAGAGAAACCATCGCATCGACGGACAGTAGTCAGCAGTCATCAGGCACACGTGAAAGGAAATGTGAAAGAACATTTTCTTCGAGTAAACAAGGAGAAAACCACAACAGCATAGTATTATGCTACCGCAAAAAAATAAGTAGACAAAAAACACCACACAGCATATCAATAAAAAGTCTTCAGTGATATTACTACGACCGGCGTCGCTTGTTCAAGTAGTAGTAGTATGCAAGCATGTGTATGTGTTTTTTAAGTGAGCACGCGGATAAATTTTGGAGAAAGCAATTTTTATTGAATTGGTTGTAGAGGAGGAGGAGTAGGATAGCCCATTATACTTTCATTGGAACTACACAAAAAAGTAGGTATTTGTGTGGTATGTATATATTTATGTAGTAAAATGTATAATCAATACAAAAAACCAGCAGTAATAGTAATATGGATGTAGTATAAAACTGTTGAACCATATCAGGCTGTTTTTTGTTAGTGATAGTGATGGTATGGTACGCTAGTGGTAGCATAGCGGTTTGGTTTTATAGCAGCGTGGTTATGAATGCTTATTTAATGTTACTTTAGAGTGGTTTTAGCTGGTTCTGGTTACCAATTGTCTGTATCTGATGTGGAGCGGATTGGGTGCATGTTTTGTGGTGGCAGCTTCCTTCTCCTTTTAGAGAATGATATTAGTATTGTCACTAGTTGAAATATTGAGTGGGCAGATGATCGTATTGAAATTGGTACTTGTATAAACATTCAACAACGATCATTTTTTTTAAATATTTAAGTGGGGAACAAAATGGGGCTAGGGTGGACGTGGACAAAATTTTCATGAAAATTGATATGAAATGTATGTACATCTCTTTTGCACGCATGCATATATGAAAAAAGCGCAACTGAATTTGTGTCCTGGTTAAGGCCGACCTCATGTGTTTTGCTGAATAAATCAAACCAAGTAGTGAGACTTGAGACTAATGTATATACATTATTGTGAAGGGTCCTTCTGGGATAAAATGGAATGAATTCGTTCACACACGACATATATAAGAACAAATATGAACATATGCACATGGACTTGTTCCCAAGTAGGTATAAAATGAGTATTGGCAGCGAAACCGCATACAGAGAAATATGGTAGCAAATAGTACGCAATGGATTTTGAAAGTTTGAATTGTATTTACTATTGTATAGGATTTTATTTTCAGAACTAGTGTGCTCGTGGCCGTCGAGCTTTCTCTTTGTGTGTGGTGTGTGTGTGTGAGATAAAGTTAAAAACAGAGGGGAAAAATAAGAGATAAATGTCTATTGGGCTTTCTTTTTGTGCGTTTTAACAAAGAAAATGGGATCGATAACTATCTACTTTTCCTTTTACTTGCTGCTCTCCCTATTTAACTTGTATTGTGAGCTTCTGTTTAGTACTCTTGAACAGAATAGCAATGCTCTAAGTATGCTTTGTATTAAGAATTTGTGCAAAAAAGGAAGTGGGAAAACCGACGGAATGCTAAAGTTAACATTCACAAAGAAATTTAGGTACATATATCGGGAAATGTGTAAGGGAGTGCTACAACCAGAGGGATGGAGGAAATGATAAGTTATCTTACGGGTATCAACACTGGTTTCATTTGGCCAAAAGCTTATGCCCAGCTTTAGCTAATACTTTATGCGTACTCATGTGTGCGATTGTCCTACTAAAGTCAAGTCCAAATATCATATCCAATTGACCAGTAAAATTAACAAAAAAACGATACGCAAAAACTGAAAGGATAAGACAGCATTGGGTTTAGATGTTTGGATGATAGCTCTGTGATGATAATAATGAGATGGTATTTTGGGGAGCAGATGAAGGAAAATCCTTTTTTTAAACATGCTTTAAAAATAACTTTGATGTAATAAACCTGAATGTGATTCATGAAAGACATATCTCATCATCTCATGATTGTTCATAGTAGTAATCTTGTTTTGTGTCGCAAATCAAAGATGAATACACCATAAACGAGTCGAAATCAAAAATGATAAAATTATGGTCATCACATCACCCTCTTTTATTCTGGGTCAACCTACCAATTTTCCTTTACTACTTTCATCCACAATTTTGTAAACTCGGCCACATGTCCAGTCCAATACTGTCAACATGCAATCAACCACATATTTCATTTTTTTGGTATAACTCTCCATTGGTTTCGTGACATGCAAGAGAAAGTCACGTTACAACAGAGGAACATCAATAAAAAGTAATTTTATTCTTGTAAGCATAAAGACATAAAGAATAGAATATTGATTGACCACGCCAAACCAGCCTAACCGAATGTATTGTAAGTATTGTAACGCTTTTATTGATGGCGGTATCACAAATTCAGAAGAAAGCACGACCATGTAGTATTAGTTGTTGCTTTGTTGATATTTTTCTTTGCTTTTTCATAAGTACGACCATAAATCTACTGAACTTTCTCATCCGTGTTTATTTTCTGCTTTGTCACTTGCCCTTCACGAAAATCAAGACGTGTGTGAATAAATTTATATCAGGATCGTCATTGATGAACCATGAAATAAGAACAATTTAGTAACTACTGTATGCATCTGGAAAATACTGTGTACTTACAATTTTCCTCAATGTATCTATTCAAAACAATATATTATTATTTATAATGATCGTTTCAGGTTTTTTATTCTTAATAACTAGCAGAGGCCATGCATTGTTGGCTTCGAAGCCAACAACATGAATACATACATACATAAAAACATAGAGAGAGAGGGAAACCGTGTTTGAATAATGTCAACACAATCAAAGGACCAATCAGGTGAGGTGGCTCACCTCAGTCAGTCAGTCAGTCAGTCGAAAAGCATTTTATTATTGTTGATAGGGGAAATACATGAAAGGGCATACTATAGTGTAAACACGAAGCCGTTAAACGATTTCAGATGTACACAATGATTTCTGTTGGGGACACGATGCATAAGCCAGTCAACACCGTCGCAAAGATTCCGGAGTCAAAGATGAAGCTACAGCAAGTCA
>JAQFZG010003375.1:0-13777 GCA_034695465.1 Entomobrya nicoleti | reverse complement strand
CACTTGAAAGTGAAATTTTTGGATTTTGCATGTTTCCATCTATGCAGTCGTCAGAAAAAAAATCTGCATTATTGATTATAAATACCTCGGAATTGATTTTTAAAAACGTGAAAAATGCGAGTTAACGTTGGCGGTATACAAAAATGATGAAGAATTTTGGTGTTGGTCCTCGTCTCCTGTGGATATAAATAGAACTCCCATGCAGGCGTAATGACATGTAATCTGAATCTGATATCGACAACTGTAATCCATGTAACCGTTAAATGACCGTTACTCCACAACTATTGAGTTTAAGACCATGGTGTCTGGACAAAGTTTGATCACAACTCGAATATCACGAGACATTTTTATATAATTATGAACCATGATGTAAATCTTATGAAAAATGAAATTTGATGTAAAACATCAAAGATATACTTCTTGTAATCCATTAAAGAATGCGTGTTTAAAAACCAGTGCTGCCAAGCGGTTGATTAAATGTGACCCGTTAATTTATTTTTGATTGTTTTTTTGAATGTAGTCAGTTGTAGTACTGAATGGATGGAATTTAGTGGTCAAATGTGTATAACAGGTTTTGCGCTTTTATCTATAAAGCATGAGGTTTTCTTTGGCATTAATATCAATAATTTTTTAACATGGCGTTAAGCAACTTGAGACGAGTTTTCAAGATACTCAAAGATTCACACCTTGATTTTCCAAATAAACAAAAAATATATTTAAATACAATTTTAATCACTACATGGTTGCTGCCAGACCACGTGACTTGGTCCATATCTAAAGATTTTGTAAATTCAAATATTTTAATCAACAGTCTTTATAATTTTTAATGAATACTATGAACACAATAAACAGATGGATTTTATTCTGATGGTTTATTTATTTATTTTAAAATTGGCATATATACATAACTTACAAATTTCATGGATTTAATCACCTTGTTTAAAAATGCATAGATCCTCGCTTAACAATATATCTTTACGAATGTCGTTAATTTTTGACAATAGATATTTTCATCAATTATTTTACTATGATTAAAAATAATAAAATCATTTTGGAACTACTCTAAAAGACCTTAACGAAATAGAAACTGCCATCAAACATAACAAATGGTATACCAAACAATTTTAAACCTTAATTTTTATAAAGAACTTTAAAAGCTTAAATCATGTTTCGAAACATTTAAATATTTTCCAGTTGTCTGCCAGGAAGCATCGATATCCCTCCCCAAGTGAGGATAACAACAAAGAAGAAAATATTGACAAACATAAAGACAAAATTTACTTGGAGGATGTCGTAGTCCGAAATAAAGGAATTCAGAGGTAGTCCATTCCAAGTTGACCACCCCTTCTCGAAGAGTGAAGGAATGTTTTCCTCATCACAGCAAGTAAGCAGGAAATTCGAGCTGTTAAACTGGCAGTGTATTCCACTCACTAAAAAAATAAAGTTAATACAAAAATATTTAACAGTTTTGTTACTTATTTTAAAATATTGACCACTTTAAAAAAAACTTACGATTTGCAGTGGTCACCGTTTTTCCCATCACAGCTAAAAATCCTCTTGTCCAATTAATGTCACATGGTCGATATTTCCCATTTTGAGTAACCATCAATTTTTCACCATTGACAGATAAGTCAAAAGAGAGTAAATATCCAAATAACAGAAGCTGAGAGGGAAATGCCATTAAAAAAAATCGATTCTGAGAGTTCTTTTTTTTGAGAAACATGTTTTTTCCAACAAATGAGTTGGAATCGAGTAAAGCCACACGAATCGTAAACACTTTATATTGGGATTGTGATGTGAAACAGGTTTTTCACATCGGCATCACCTACCTTATTCATAAAAAGTTAGTAACGGTGTGGCTATCTTACAATTTTTCGATTTCACTAAAAGTTGGTTTTGAAGGCTGCAAGTTCGAATATTAGCACAGTTTGAGACGTAGACTTTTAATATAAGGTCAGATGGGAGTTTTGACATTTATAGTATATAACCTTTCACCTATGACTCCTATGACATTCCATCCAAATTGTACAAATAAGGCGTTAGCAGGCTGAAACTTGGATCATGAAGGTAATTTGAGAAGCTGTATTTTAAGTTGAGGTCATATTTGAGTTTTGACCTTTGACCTATGAAACCCCAAATCGTACAAATAAAGCCTTAGCAGGCAGAAACCCAGATTACTCTCTGTTTCATATATCTTTTTTGTCTCCTTTCTATTGTCTTTTAGGCCTTAGTTTGGTTTTTTTCGCTGTTTCGGTTGCCACACACTGAGTCACAGGCCATTACAAGAAAAAACCGCGCTCAGGCCTCTAAAAGATATCTGAGTAGGCACTGTATGGGGGTAATTTGTGAAGCTGAATTTGAAGTTGAGGTCGTATTTGAGTTTTGACTTTTCTTTTCACAGTAGGGGTACTAAAATTGTACAAATGAAGTGCTAACAGGCTGAAACACAGAACAAGTTGTCAATAAGAATTTGAATATGAGGTCAGATGTGTGTTTCGACTTTTCCTACCGCCGGGTAGGATGGAAAAAGTAGTTTAGGGTTAGGAAAAGGCCAGAATTGGAAAGTCGGTTTGGTTAGGAAAAGGGGGATTTCTGATTGTCCTAATTACGCTTTAAGTTGCCACAATCATGTCGTAAGTTGCCCCAACCTAGGATCTGTACATTTGTATGTACAATGGGCTCAGCTAGTAGCATATAAAGCTTCTTTTTTTACTATCGTCTGCTTTTATGTTTGCCTAAAAGATCACTGTGATCATCACCACCAAATGCATTATTACGAGCAGCGCTAGGGACCCTCTTATCTCCTAGCAAATATTTGGCATATTTCTAATTACTTTGTCGATATTTGGCGGGTCGTTGAAAAAGTAAAAGCGGTGTAAATAAAAATGGACGAGAAGACCTGTGCTCTCAAATATTGACCTTGTTCTTGGCTCCTGCTCTACATTTGACCTAGCAATCGAACCAATATAATATGATAATATGAGAAACTGGCTTTCTATCAGTTTATAGTAATATTATTCGAAATTTCCTTTTCAAAAAAATCATGCTTGGTCATTTGAAGTGCACGGGTAAAGAAAGAAAAATTTGCTCAACGGTTAGAATTTTTAGTTCATTAAGATTACTATTATAAAAATAAGGTATTAATAATATTATGTTGCTGTACACTACTACTTCTATTACATGTATACTTATATATTTACGTTTTTATAACATTACCGATTACCGCTGCTGCCGTTGATCATCATCTTAAATCATGGTAATGTAAGCGTTGAAGCATAAAACAGAGAGAGCCAGAGTATATATGCCTTTGAAATCCAACAAATAGTTAAAATCGCAGCAACGACAACAAGAGCAGCACCACATCAACAAGACATCGCTTGCACACACCAATTTTATTTTTCATCGTCTTTTTCTCAAATTCAATTTAGTGTCCTCCTGCTGCTGCTTTTATGTCTTTCTTCTCCTTATGCCATGCCATCGCCACCACCACCATCAAACTTAAAATCACCATGAACCGATCTACTCGAAGAGTGTAGATAAAGCGTTCTTTCTAAAACATCTTGTTCTCCTGATTTTGGCACGGATATCTTGTATGATGGGAAAGCTCGTTCTCTAGTGAACACATAAACGACAGACGTGGTTTTAAAAAAATTGCTAAAAAAATCTTTCTGGTTTAATAAGTCTTTTTTTGCAAGCTTCATCTTTGATAATTTTATTTATCCGTCTGATAAAATATCGCCGTGGCCTGGCTCATCATCCGCCAGGCAGATGGGATTACACAAGCCATGTGAACCATTGCGATCAGTATGCTTTGATGCTTATAAAAGCATCCCTTCTGCGAAATGTCATTGTGAGATTTTATTGAGGAGACTTGTTGGCTGGCTTTGCTCTTGCTGATAAAGACGCTGGGTGAAATTCCTCGTTTAAATTGTTTGACCCTCTTCGTCTTTTCCGAATATCTTGTCCATCTAACTAAATAACTAACAAAGCACATTATTATTATCAACAAGCATGTTATCTGGTGATATTTTATGTACCTTTATTGTTTCTTGACTTGTTGGCATGCTAATAAAAAAAGTCTTCAAAACAAAAAAGACACTGGTTTGGTGTGTCTCCCATGTGTACTTTACGAACGAAACGAACCCAAAAAAATATTTTTTTATTGCCACATTCGTCGTTTTTCGTTCATGACCATGCTCATCATATAACATAAAAGCTTTCATGTTAATTCAGAAAATAAATACATATAAAATCAGTGTTTTTTTTGCAAAACAGCAAGACCTGCTTAGAAAAAAATGGAACGTGAAGTATGAAGTAAAAAGGGGAGCGTTGAAATTGTGAAGTGATTTTATTAACCACGCAGACAGCAACTGATCCCTCCAAAAGACGGTTGTGACACTTTCGCTTTTGTCTGGCAACTGTGGGAAAACCATTTATTTTTTTATTTTAAAGGGATTTAATGGTCCTCCTCGCCACTACCAAACAGAAAGATGTTAACATTTCTGCCTTGTTCTCTATCATCAACAACAGCTTACTGAACTTAACAACAATAAGTACATGTACATTTGTGCATACTTTTCTATTTCTTTACTTCCTTTTGAAATGTTTACATTCCATCATGATTGGAAAACATGACTCACGTAAAACTCGTTCTTTTACGGTTGTATCCTTTAGTATTCACCCCATTAACTGCTGTGGCGTAAAAGTTAGGAGGCATGCACACCATAATAAAGTGGTTAGTTCTGCCAATTGCAAATGTAAAATGGTAGCTGAGCCAGTAAACTAAGACAGCAAGTAATTACCTTTATGATAACTAATTCTGTGCCTGTTAAAACGGCAAACATAAATAATATTTTGCTGTGTAGTGATGATGATGATGGTAACGACGGGTATTTCGTTTAGTCTTTGTTTTTAGGTAAATTAAATATGACACAAGAGATAATGAGAGGGTATAACGGGTAACACGTTCATTTCCCAGAAAAAAAAGAACAATAGAAAGGCAAGCCGAATTCTCGTTGCAAGAGCGAGTTTATTACTTTTACTCACAAATATTTAATACCAGCAACTCAGAGTAGGCAAAATGGAAAGGGAAAGAGAGAGAGAGAAGCACATTGCTTCCTTCCACTACCGCCACCGCTGATTTACGAGGACACGTTTGTCGTTTTACTTGTTGCTGGGGACAAAAGGCAATTTCTAAATTGTAAATAATTTTGTTATATGCCACATAACAAGTAAACCATGTCTTGTGTAAAATACCACATCTCTAACACCATGTGTGCAGAAATACAAACATTCTATCTATATAATCCATCAAGTCTTTTTGCTTTCGCAAATATTACATGAAGCCACGACCAAACAACGCGCTTCACGTATGCGTTTTACTATTACATCAAGTCAAAGTTTGTTGAGTGACACTACCATTTTTCAAATAATCAAAAATGAGTTCTTCTGATGTGGTCGTCGCGATTCACTTTCAAAATGAATTGGTTGCACGAGAAAGTAGAAAAAACACTCAGAATTTCTAAAACCTGCGTTCATACATAACCAATGTCATTCCCAGAAGTATGCGAATTGATTTTTAGGATAGACAAATACATTTCTTTTAAAAAAATCGTTCGGTGTTCCGACAAACTCAATGAATGAACCCAAAAGTAAAAGATTTTAAAATGTAAAGTATTTTTACGGTGGAGCGTATAAATAAACGAATGCCTACGTATAAAAAAATTCAACGCATGTTTAGCAAGAACAAGTGCCTCCTTGAATGATAACTATTTAAATACATTATGCATATAAATAATATTTATTGGTTTGGCTCGTTCAAGATAAAAGGGCAATGAAATTTTAACTTTGAAAAAAGTATCTAACTGTTTTGCATCGTCTTATTTAAGTACCTAGTATTCTGTACTTCTCTTCTCTGTAATCCTTCCTCTCTTACACTTCTCACCGTCTCCAATCATCGCATAACGAGACTAAGATTGCGAATTCGACTACACCACTGCTCATTATTTTCTCTAGCAAGAAAAAAAATATTACAAGTCATTAAGAAGATCATGAAAATTCAAAAAACTCAGTCACACATCCACATGTAATGTGCATACATACAAGTAGTGTATTTACATGTGTTTGGCGTTTCTCCTTTTTCTACATGGAAATGTCTGAGTTTCTTTCTTCGTTTTAACAGAAGATACGTCACTATCCGTACACTGAAGATAACATGACGTGACATTGTCAATTCTTTCATTTGCCCCGAAAGTGTTAGTCTTTTCATTTTCCCTTTCCAAAGATCAACAATGAAATCTGACAGAAGAATACTGATATAAAGTATGAAGGTTTACAGTCTACTGCTTTTTTGTTATTTTTTCTTCTGCAAAACCAAATAGTATGTACGTAGATCCTTTTTTATGATAATTCCATGCATCTTTGTTTGCGTCGTTTGGTACTGCGTGTATGCATTTGCAAAAGAATGTACAGCAAACTTAAATACGTGAAATTTTTCTCTTAAAATCTTTTTATAGATTTTTATGCCAGAGGAAAAAGAACAAGTGACGAGAATTGATGAGATAGATAGAAGGAAACAAAACGCTTAAGCGGGTACGGTACAAATGTGTGTGTGTGTCTGCTCACTCAACAGACATTTTACTTTTTGTCGCATGTGTCATTTATAGATCTTCTCATTGTAAAACCAATATACTACTGTATATATAGTGCATAGCATTATAGCCTTCAGTACAATTATACAATGCTCTACTACAAACTATCGCCGCCGTCGTCGTTTCTTACGCGAGCAGAAAAAGAAACTCGTGTTTCCAAAACTTACAATACTTACTACACGCATAATAATGATTAAGTAGACAGATGGACTTTTTTTTCTACTTTTCACAATACCATCAAAAGAGAGGGATGATGCGACGCGAATGTACTTATTTGTTTGTGTGTCTGGTATAAAAAAACACTTTACTTACTTTCTGCTTACCTCACAATCAGTAATGTAATGTGTCCCTGTAGAGTTAATAGTTTTATTTTTGGTAGAGACGTTTTTTTCTTTTTTCATGAGTACATTCTCATCTTATCTGTTTTACAGCGCAATCACCACAACACAACGCATTCTAACAACCAACCCTAATTTTTTGTGTTTCTCTTGCGTGATAGTTTTGTATAAAGAATGGTGGTGATAGAGAAATAAAGAAAAAAGAGCAGAGAAAACAGAGGAAGAGGCTTAACGCTACATATTTTTTCCAATACAACTCCTTTATCTACCACAACAACAACCTATCTAAAGGATTCCTACCGAATCGGATCATCTGCATCATTCAAAAAAAGACTTGAGACTTGAAATCTGTTTGTACACCAACGCACAATAATAATAATGTTAATACGCACAAGAGGGATTTTCTCTCGCGACTTAACTAACTTAACAAACAATTAAGAGTAGCATCGATAGTAAAAAATATATCAGTTAGTACTAACAGCAATCATCAAAGATACCCACGTACAAAAATAAAGCATCAAGAATCGAATGTAGGTGTAATCTACGCCTTCCTGTACTCTAATCAGCTCATTGGAACGAAGAAAAAAACTCACTGCTCTGCTAAAAACTTGGTTACCCGCAACCACAAACCAAACATGATTCGCATCTCTGGTTTAAATAAACATTTGTTCAAAATCGATAGAAACTCAAATTTCACAGGTTTGTTTCAACTGGAAAAACAAGAGTAAAATCAATGTTTTAGGGTTTTTAAATAATATGGCGTTCTGGTATTAAATATTGAGTTCTTTTTACCAGGTATGCATCATCATCATGACAAGTAGAGCAAGCCCAGCTTACTTTGTTAAAATTAAAACTAAATTTTCAACTTGTTCAAATCCAGCTTAAAATATCATAATTCCATGAGTGGGCGCAATGTCGTGCTACTGATTGTCATGTTTACTTTTTTCCCAGAGTACAGAAAAAAGATGAAAGTCCTTCCTTTGCCTTCTGATCATGTAATCGAAAAAAATAATGATAGGGAACGTGTGCATACTTAAATAAAAAATACTATATTATTACATATTTTGCGATGATTATGATCACCTACACTCCATTATTAAATTAAATTGATGCTTATCTCGCATAGTGCAAAGTACAAGTACAAATCAGCAAAAATGCAGAGAGTTATTACTTTTCTTCCGACGATGCTCCTGTTAACATGCTTGAATTTCTGTAGAATGAAACTTGGAGGAGATGAGATGAGCAAGAAAAAAACTAAGTCTGTATTTTGTGTAGATATTTTACCGTGTACCTAATGTAATCCTATATGTATTATTAAGCATTTTGTCGGGCTACTTTTTTTGAATATGTAAAGTAAATGCTCACACCACAGACACCACACATGCACTGCTCCATTAATAGTATCATCTTCATCAGCTTCCAGATACGAAAAGAGTTTTAGTTGAATGGGAATAGAAAAACACAAGTTTATAAGCACAGCAGCATATGTGTCCAAATTTCTACAAATTATATACATATTACAGAGATTTCTTACTCTTTTTTTTCAAACAAACTTGTCTCCACTTTTTTCCTTCCTTCCTTCTATTTCAAACACAAAATCCCAAGTATAAATTGTGTTTGTAAAGGTACATTCACTCACAACAAGTCAAGTCACCATTGCATCAATTCCTCAGTATGTCTACTTATTATTATTGCATAGTTTCATCTTTATATGTTGGAGTAAACATTTTTTGAATCAGTCTTCCCCGAATCTCCATTCCGGCGAGATCATTTTCACCCAGTTGCACAGCAAAGTGCGTGGTCGAAAGTGTTTTCCATGCCTATATAATAATACCTAAGTTACTCATTTCTGGCTTGGTTTAGTTTTCTGTTGAATACACCTTATGGAAAAGGTCGTTAGAGTATAAAATGATTAAGAAGAAAAATAATTAGATTAAATATTGTACTCCTCCACAGATTGTTAAAAGTTTGATGTTCCACTGAGCATCAAAAATGACAACTTTCATCAAACGTGTCGAAAAGTTAGATCGTTTTTTGAGAGAGTAGCAATTCGTAAAACACGTAAATTATCGAATTGAGAACTGCTCGCCGAATACCTTTGTGTTCGAAAGTGAGAAGAGGTGACTCAGACAGGAGTAGTGAGGAGACGAAAAAGTAGATGCATTTTTGCTGTCTATTAGTAGTATGATTGTTTGTCCGCCTACCTGCTGCTTGCTGTTGTGCCACTTTTGACTTGTGATTTGGTTGTTCTTGTGCTGGTTGAAAATAAGCTAAAAACTTTAGCAATTTATTTTGTGCCTCAGGGAAGAAGGGAAACACATACGGTTTAAAAAGGTAAATGATAAAATTAAATCATATTATATATGCACACTTAAACGAACATAACAAGTAGTGTAAGTGTATGCCACCACCGCAAACGCACAGATTGGAAACCATACTCAAAATACAACCATAAAGTATACCAATGTGTGTATGATATCATGGTGGTGGTGGTGGAGGAGCCTTGCACTTGTTCTGCTGGTCTGGTGTTTTTTTTTGAGCGCTTGTGGTCGCTGTTGCTTCTCCTGCCGCCGCCAGCAGCGAGCGGAAGTACCGGGTTATAAGGTCATTGATTGCTACGAATGGTTTATTTTGTGGTACGTTGAGTTCCCTACTTCTCTCCACCACCACCGTACCGTCGTCGTCGAGTTGATTCGAGGGGAGAGATGGAATGATGACATATTCATTAAAACATGTACATATGCATGCATAACAAAATAGTGATGGTAGTCGGACAGTGGACGTGGGCAGATTGCACTGGGGCTAGTTGATTTTTGTACTTTTAATAAACAGTAAAAATAGGGTTTCTCTGGTTGCTTTGACGGCGACTGTTAAAAAATTGAACAAGGACGAGTTTGAGAGAAATTATATCATAGACTAAACTATGTACATGTGTAATGCCGAATGCTCAAAATGATGATATATTTAATTTGCTGTTCAAAAAGTTCTACATCTAATCCTAGGTGAAGAGAGAGAGAGAGAGAGAGAGATTAAAATGCTGAGGTAATGGGGATGTAAAACATGGGTAACTTGCGGAAAGAGTGGGGAAATAAGCAAATTTGCACATGTTGATTCACATGTTGCATATTATGTAGGTATTTCCATAAAATAGGACAAATAATGCAATTTACAGTTTTCCGCTAAAAATATGTGCACACGCAAAAAATTTAAGTGACAACTTGTATTTATGTGTGTATTTAGCGCTAACACTCATCGTGAGTGAAAATTCTGAAATCAGTGCGTGTGCTAGATTAAATGTTGAAAATTCGATGAAATCACTCTAATAAACATTTTTCGGCAAAAAAAACACTTCCGTCTGAGTTTTTCCTGCTGTTTTGACTTGAGAATAAACCTACTTGTTAGAATTTGCGAAGAGAAAAATAAAGGCAAAGCCTTACGAATGAAGCCGTTGAGGACTAAAATATGGTTAAAAAAATCACTAATCGTGACGGAAAGTCAACATTTTTTCCACGGTTTTCGCTTTTCCCCCGCTTCACTTTTACTTAAATGAAGTGAACATCCTGCTTTTGATTTTTAAACTTTATGCAATAAACAACAATACACATACAATTTATATTCATGTTGATGTTATCTGATAATGTCGCCATTGTAAATATAGATATATATCCAGTATACATATTACGATTACAGGTACGATTTTTTTGCTATTTAAAAAAACCAAAGCATCATGAAAGTGATGGTTTTATTTAAGAAAATGTGCCATAGAAAATTGAGAGATGCGAGAAGACATGGCAAATAAAAAAAGACAAAAAGCACTTTACTGATTTTATGGTAAAGTGCTCGCTCACACATGTACATTCGATGATGACACAATAAAACCTGCTCACTTTTAGGTTGGTTATTGTGATGAGTAGAAAGCAAAGAGAGAAAGAGCAGAGCGCCCATCCAACAAGAAGTACAACAATAATTGCTCATTTTGGAACGCTCAAAGAACTTGTTGTTCTCTTACAAAAAGACGACATACACAAAAGAAAAAAAATATCAAGCCATGCTAGTAGGTATGGTATATGCACAATCACTCAATTGAACCATGCATAATCACAATCACAATTGGAGTATCAAAATTCATCTTATTGTTCGTTCCATTGAGTTACTTGCCGTGTGTGATCCATCCATTCCACTTTAATCTTTCTTTTCCTTCCTTCTCCACTGATGATCGCTTTTTAATAGTGCGACTATAAAAATTGTCATTTGATGGAAGGTAAAGGGAAAAGTAAGTGTACATATATATCGTCGTATTCATAATGTATGAACCCGTATAAATAATTTAACTTTTCAACAAAATTGTATTACGATATCGTACGCAGCTAAAATGGTGATACGTAACATGAACGCTTTCAAGTAAAATTGAATTTCACTATTTTATCTTTTATTTGCAAATGAGCTCTTAAATTCAATTCAAAAGTCGGCATATGGCTTGCCGCTCCCCGTATTGTCCATTAACAAGTACAAAGCAGAAAAAAAACAAGAAGTGTGCAATTTAGTATATTATTTTATTAGTAAAAATTATGCTGAGGTGCTGTCACAAAGGATCGTTATGCTAAAAATTATTTTATGTTGCTTTTATTTTATCTTTTATGTAACCAGAAGCATTTCGAACGCTACGGCAATGGGTAATTGGTTTGCATACAAGCTTTTATCCCAATTCATGAAGTGTACATGAAAACAATAATAACATGATTCTTCCGCTTTGTTGATACGCATATAAGTGGACGTTTTTAAAATTTAATTGTGCCTACTTTTATGGCGAATATGGGTTCCCTCGTGTGCGTGAAATTTATCAAAATTTGTTGAAGTGAGAAAGGATTGCCATCAGACTAAATAGGAGCTTTGAGTAATATTAAGGTAATATTAGAGGTCATTGTGAAAGGCAGAAGTCACAGAAAAGCAAAGCCTTGCTAGTGCCAGTTTAGCAGTATGTATGTAGCTTGCACATAGCTGAAACAAAATGTGTTCCCCTGATCCTTTTTTAATATTCAGAGATTTGTTATATTCTTCGCTAACTTTGAGCTTTCAAAGGAAAGACTAAATTGAAAATATAGAACTACTTGCAATCAACATAACTCTTGAAGAATATGCACAATTATATATTATATCTATAGTAAAAGAATTGGAATTGGAATGGAGGAATTGTAAGACCTCGAGACTCAACGAAGAGAAAATGAAAGGAAGATCAATAAGTATTTGTTGCACATCATCATCCCATTTTTTAACCTGCCACGTGCTCCCATGGTTCAAATATTTTTTAAAGTCCCTTTTTAGTATATATTATCAAATCATTTGCATATTTCTTTGCAAACTGTTCAACGCAAAATCAAATACAATATGCAGTCATGTGAACTTAAAAGATTGAGTAAAACTGGCATTCATGTAAGTAACGAAAGAGTGCTGTATAAAAATCTGAAAATTCCAAGGTGGAGATCAGAAAGATGGACAAGAGCGACAGACGAATGTAATCCATGAAGTAGCAAATTCCCCTTCATAACCAACAAACAACTAAGTAATATAAATCTAAAAGTGATACACACAAAACATAATGGTAAAACTTTCAAAATTACTTTCACCATCTGGCTTTGTGAGGCATGCCATAATATTGTGTAGTCAAGCCAGTTGGGTTTGTACACACACGCGTACTCCACTACCTACTTACCCACTCCCCACCAATCTACATTGTAAGTATTATTTACTTACTTTTACTTGAAATCAACAAAGTTCTTAGCAAACTTATTTCCTACTTCATTAATACGTGGGGTTCTCTACTCAAAAACCAGTCAACTTCGTTTCCCAGCTTTTCAATGGAGGCATAAAATAAATAAAACAAATATAGTGAAGAGAAGGCAAGAAGTAATCCAGATATATACATTACATTTAATGGGAATTTTGGGAATACATAAATACACGTACAAAGTATTTCTTTACGATGATCATGATCCTGAGGTAACCCTTTAATGTGCATACCACCTTTTTTTAGCTTTGTAGTCACACAGATAAAAATTTCTATTTACTTATTATTTCACATTTTTTCTCTTTCCCAAAACATGTATTTATCCCACTTTTATATAATATTATGAATAGCACAAAAATATATTACAAAACTATTTTCTTCTACGAAATCCCGCTGATTTTGGCAAATTATTTTTTTCCGAAAATTGTTTCGAATTTCGCAATGAAAAACCATACAATTTTT
Source organism: Entomobrya nicoleti (assembly GCA_034695465.1). NCBI lineage: Eukaryota > Metazoa > Arthropoda > Collembola > Entomobryomorpha > Entomobryidae > Entomobrya > Entomobrya nicoleti. The sequence continues at coordinate 542 of JAQFZG010003375.1, read as the reverse complement.
GAGATGCGGAAATCTGTTTATCAAACTGTCTAGCATATCTACATAATGGCAATAGTAGAGTTTATCTTGTATGGATTGATGGTACACATTTGATTTATTGTATTGTATTTTAACACTGAGATTTCCATACGATATTATAATATTCTATTCTAGGAATTCCATCATTCATTTTGCAATATCGATTTGAGAATACATCAAAAGTTCTATGTTGTATGTGTACAAAAGATTATTAAAATTAATAATTATGGTAGATCAATTTTTATGAAAATATTGGAAGAAGTTAAATTGCAGTGCATTATCAGATGTAACAAACAACTATAAGCTGAAGATTTGTGTTGTGACTATTCTATTTATTTTGAAGAATTCGTACATAAGTATTAATAGATCTTAAGAAAATATATGCTGAAGATAATTAACTTGTGTGTGTATTGCCTTTATCAATTTGTCGGCATCTATCATTTTTCACGCTGCTCAGAACTCTGAAGTAATGTTTCATTTTGCCCCCTACGGCAAGACAAGTACAAGTATTGATTTGTAACATA
>JAQFZG010003374.1:0-13782 GCA_034695465.1 Entomobrya nicoleti | reverse complement strand
TTATACAAATATTTCATTGCTCCATTCAAATTGGTTCAACCAATTCATGTAATTTTAAAGTCAAATATTTCGACCGACAGACAAAAGCAAGTTTAGACTCAAAACATTCGTATTCACATTTTAAACTAAGTGTTGATGATGCGAATAGTGAATAGAATAGTTCATTCTATAATTATGGATATATGTCTCATATAATGCAAGTAATGCAGCACATACATTTGCAATACAGTCATCCAAAGAATCATATTCAACATTCAGAAAATCCGTTGTGTAAATTGGATATGAAAGTGAATCTATCTGAGTATAGTTTGAATCTTGCATTGTCAATTTTGTCAGTGAAAATTGCATGCAGTCAATAACTGAAAGTAACAACAGTGGGGCGCTTCCTTCCTTAACACACTTATGTCTGTGTATAACACACTTATTATTTAAAACATGCATTTTTGAATAGGTACACACTTAAAAAAACGTTGTCATTCTAATTCTAACTACTATTATTGTTTGCTCGATGACAAAGATCAACTCACAAACACACATTGTAATCAATGGATGTATTGTAAATGTAAATTATGAAGAAATATATTCGGGTATATACAACATGACTAACATGAGTATATATATGTAGTAGGTACACAATTTAATGTTATTGCAGCAATTATTATTGCCAAAGAATATTACTTGTTTGCTCAGTACTGGGGGTTAACAAGGCAGCTGTGAAGATGACATGAATAATTGACTTATGAAAGCGATGAGGTATTGTTCACCATCAATTACATTCATGGTACATGAACATTCTGAGTCTTAGAATATACTCAGTGGATAGCCAAGTACTGGGAGCAGTCGGAGAACTTGTTGATCTTGAGTTAAGCCTGAAACGGTGTGGTGCAACGAAAAGAAATTGACTAGTAAAAAAGTGCGCTCAATCGAACCTACTACAAAATGCGTTATGTTAGAATGCTCCTAGTTTCTATAAATAAAAAATTATTAAATCTTTAATTTGTACTAAGCAAGGTAAAAGGCAACAGTATATCGTAATGCATAGTTTGAATTGTTTATCAATAAAAGTTCATTTTCGCCTGATTTTTTTCCTCATTTCCTCGCTTGTGATTCAAAGGGCCAAGTACGTCTATCAAAATATTGTAACGAAACATGTTTGTTTTCTGTCCCTCTACTTGTAAATATATTATGTTGTTTCCTTTCCTTTGGATTACTGGGCTTAGGTGACCAAATGATTGACTGGTAAATATTAAATGCATTGTTGTAATTGGCTGCGTTGAGTGTATCAACATGCGAGAGTGTACTTTGAATTATGTACGTACTGGTACAAATATGCATTATGTATGCTGCTTTGTTTAAATTTACAATGTGTAAAAATACAGTTTATAATTCATCTCATACTGTATTTTGTTTTGTCAGACACAAAAATTTGTGAAGGTAAAAGTGTCTGAATGAGTGACTGATGCGTATGCAGGTGAGCTTAATAGAGAGAGACCCATGGGCTATTTGGGTTGGAATTGGCAGGTAAGATTGTTGAATTAACTGAGGGCATTTATTCACTGATATAATGCAATATAAGCCGAAGTGTCATGTGCTGCTGAATATTATTAAACCGTCATGGTTTGTAAAATGGTTATACAACTAGCAGTGTGCATACTGTGTACAGGGTGCAGCGAAAAACCTCTTCGATTAAAACTTTATTGAGAATGGTATAATGTGCGACGCCATGGATCAAATAAGTTGTTTAATGGAATTTAATATAGCTATTTCTAAATTTTGGAAGATATTGAAAGTTCTGTTTGTTTATTATGAAATTGTCATTTCCTTGTTTGTTTAGTTCCATCAATTAAAAAATAAACTGGCTCTTTTGAATGAAAACGAAAAATGCGTACATATACAATCATACTTGATATTCAGACAAATAGTTTCAGACTTAAATTGAGAAAGTTTTCACTTTACCCTGTACAGTTTTAAAATGCTCATAATATGCAAACTGCTTCTTGTGGTACATTCTGATTTGTAATGCTTGGTGAACAATAAGCTTGCAAACTAAAAAAAGTGGGATAATAATGACGGTTCACCTCTTGCTAGTTTGTAGAAGTGATAAAGAGGTAGCAATGCATTTTGAATTTTTCTTATTTAATGGCGAATGATCAAAAGGAGGTATCATGGATAGATGAATACCTTGGACCTCTGTTGCGGATAATGCATGTCAAATAAAGAATCGAATGGTGCTTTTCTCCCGATTGTTTCTTTCGGCCAAGAAAAGATGAGATTGCATTGCGCTCTTCACTTTTGTTTTTACTTATTTTAATTGTGACTCACCTTTCAATTGTGAGTTCAACTCACGCTAAGAGCCCACTTCTAGCAATGCAACTTGTTACTTGTTTACATGTATATTGCATCGCACATCAAGATGATTATTGCATTCATATATTCATATTCAGTAGAACAGTCGTCAATATTTTGGTTCATTACTTACTACCAAGAACGCATATCATCATCGTCAAGTTATCAGGCTTCTCCTAAAAAACAGTACATTCAAGAATCAAACAATCAGACAGAAGTCAAGTTACTTGCCTTAGCACTACTGCTTGTACTTTGGAAATTGTTTTGCTAGTCATCCAAACATACAAACGCACAAATGATATGATATCCAGATTGAGTCATCATATTTATTTGGAAAAAAATCGGTTGTATTCACTTGTCACATGTCAAAAGCTCATATGAGTAATTGCAGGCACCACTAACATGAATATATAAACGTTTCTCGTGCAGATTTGTGTACAAAAATTGCCATACACTTCCATACTATACTATTAGCCCAAATTTGAAAATGCATAAAAAAAACTTGAGCGACATTGCGGACAAAGGCAAGGACATTATCCTATGCAAATTTGTTAAAATGTTGAAAAGTTCATGTACTGCTATACACATAGTAAATCTGTACAATATTATTGTATTGTACCACTAATGGTCTAATAACAGGTAATTAGTAGTACAGTTAAATCATATAATACAAAGTGCATTGAAATCAGACCACTTTAGTGAACGTCCCACACACAAAAAAGTAAGTTTGTCAGCTTTCTGTGTCACCTTAATTGTTGCAGTGCACTTTAAAATTATAATTGCTAGAGACGCGACAGGGTTAATGCCTCTGGTCAATTTGCTGATATGTTGCAGGGTTTGATAAGAAAAAATAAAATGCTGAAATTTCGACTCTTGTAAGACAAACAAACTCATTGACAGTAACTTCTGACATTTCTCTCTTGTACCACACAGCCAATTAGTTGTTGAAAGGTATCAGCTAACCAACCAAAGAAGATCTGCGTTTCGTTTAGTGAGACCTCCCCAAAGAGCAAACAACTTCATTAATGCGCTTTGTTGTAGATCCGTTCTGATCGTTATTGTAGTAAAAGGGATAAAATCTTTGTTTGTTTTTTATGATTATTAATAATCAGAGCAAGTAGTTAAATGCAATTTCTCAACTGTCTACTATATGATGGCAAGAAAGTTGATATACAGAATAAATACTTATAAGAAATACTTTCTTTTGAAGTTACGATTGCGTAGCGTATAGTACAGTAAAAGGCATCTATAGTGACTTTTTTCTTTAGTAATCTAACAAAACAAGAGAGAACCCCAGAACCCCATTAGCATTCATGTCTTGCGCTCCAACATATTCACAAGTTTAAAGTTTTGACAGATCAGCTTGTTTGATTGTTTCAATCATTTACTATTTGATACACGCATAGTTATTACGCATTGTGAAAAAAACATGTTGCTGCAGTTTTAAGGTTTCAAATCAGACGATAATCCTATCAAATCAACAAAAGCAAATTCAATATTATTTATCGTTGGATCTCAAGAGAAGAGACATGGCGATCATAACTGATTATAACTGCAATAATAACTACCCGCCTCGCATCCAACCACCTTATTCATTGTAACAATTATTGCTTTATCGAAAATACAGTAGAGGCAAGTATTCAAAGTAGTTGATAGTGTGAAGCCAATATGACAGCGATGTATGACCAAATGAGTTAATGCAATAAGTGAAATGAAAGATATTTTGTTTTTGCGGGGTACATATTCGAAATATGCGAATTAACATTGTTTGTGCGGATCCAATGATGCGATGTAGCTAAGTGAGCGAATCAAATGAAGCGGAAAAAAGGTGTGAGATTTCAGTTATAATGATGTCACGTACACGTACAAATACTTTATTGAACAAATGAATAATTAATGAATCGGTACAACATTTTACAATTACATAGAGAAACGTTTTTGTACAAATACAAAATACTATCACCCATTTTATAAAACAGTTTTACATTGTGAAAATTAAGTACTATATTTCTCATTTTTCATAGAAATAATTTACAAAAGACTCATTTTTAACTTAACAAGTATATTTGCGCTGGGAAATGAAGAATATTACGTTACAAATAACATAAATTGTACTGTATGACTAAGTAAAAGCAGGAAAAAATACTCGTGAAAGCATACAAAACACTAAAACAAAATGTTTTTTAAAAATATGCAAGAAATTAAATGATAAATATTCTCACAATTGCAAAATCTAAATTATCGTACTTTACAATAAAGTGTATTAAGTATCATACAATATATATTCTTTAAATAAACCATCATAATAACGAAATTTTAAATATAAGTACTTATAAATTATATGTACAAACGACATTTAAAAAAAATTGATTTAATCTTATATCTTTAACTAATTATTAGTATAAGTACAAAAACTGGCACGAGTGAATTCAACAGCCACTGGATCTAATGGATCGTAATCGTATCCATTTTCCGCAAGTGGTTTAAAATCATAAACATCAAATATACATACATTAACTTAAAGCTGTATTCTTAGGTATATTAATCATAACTAAAGCTAATCTTACTAATTAAGTAGCGATTTATCTTTAATACAAATAGCACGAACGAAATATTAAAAAGTTGCATTTTTTCCTTTGATTTCTGGAAAAGATGAATACAGTAGCTTAGTTGCTGACATTGTGATTGATATGTTTTGTAAATATACGTTTATATTCCATGTAGTCGCTGATGTCAGGTTTCACCATTATTTTACAGTTGCAATACGTACGTGAAGGTAATCTAAAATTATACACAGTTCTTATTCTTATAGATTTTTTAAAAACCATTTACCCATAAAACCTCCCATAGCCCTTAAACAAATGATAAAATTATTTATTTTTAACCCATCTATCCCAGGCCGTAAAATTACACAGTAGATAATCAATGTCAGCAGGTTAAACATTTCTAGATGCACACGTACCAAAAGGTAATCGTTTACATTGTTGTAAAACACTTTGTTATTTGAATACAAACTACAAACACGTTCTTTACAGAAAAGCACACAAAAAGTACAAAGCTGCGGAAAGATTTAAGACGGAACGTGAGCATTTCCACTGAGGAACGATGATGATGTAGAGACCACTCTTGATATTAAAATGTATGTAAATGTTGAAAATACACTCTCATGTCATATAATTTTGTGTTTGACTTTTTAGATGTTATTGTTGTATATATACATAAATTGTTGATATACGATTTGTGCACGATCTCAAACAACGTGTAACAAGTTACTTATAACATCTTCCTAAATCATTTAAACAACAAACTACCTTTCTTGCTTGAGCTCGGGCTCCTGCCAGTCACATCCCCGCAAACCTGTTATAAAACCAGCAGACTGCGATTTTCACATTATTATGTGTACCTCACACTACTTTACTATTTCATGATAATATAAAATGACGCCGTGTGGAAAAGCATAGGAGATTCCCTGACATAGGAACACATTTTACTTCCACTTTGTGTTCTTTGTGTAGCTTGTTGTGCAAGTAATCATTAGAAAAGATTTTCACTCAATTTTCTGCTTTTATTACTTCAGTTATTCTCTCTCCACTATTTCATACTCAGCTACTGGCTAAACTGGCTACTTGAATTTTTTTTCTTGTGGTTTGGTTTGTGGCAGCTACTGTGAAGGACCGCCTTCCTCTTATTCTCACTCTAAACTAACTAGTTGTTTTACACTTATTTTGTGCTTTTAGTCTTTTCGCATTGGGCTCATCTTTTTCATCTTGAAACGTATTATTAACTAAATTACTTCACAAAAAGGAAAGGGATTGTTTGCGAGGTGTTTGAACCAGTTTTCCTACTTGTTTTCGTCAAAAAATAAATAAACATTGGCATATAACTACTACTATGTAATATTAAGTGATGCGTACATATAATCTATATATACGAGACGTGCCCACACAACAGGGAAGAATCAAATTAATGTGTTATTTAGCAAGAAAATACCTTTTATTGTGTGAAAATTAGTGTAATTTAATATCGGTGAGTGGGCAGATGAAAACCATAGTTTATTTTGGCTATACTTATAAACGATTATCTCAAAAACTCCTAAGCATTTAATTTTTGCACACAGCAATCAGCTTTGCAACTTTGCAAGTAAAAACAAGCACTTTTATATTTCAACCGGATACTACACTCTTGTAAAACGCACATTGTAAGCCTATTTCGTGTGACATCTAAGTGATAACTATTTATACGTCAGTATCTAAACCTTCCATAATATTTACTCAAACGATTTGCAAAAAAAAACTATGCGTCAATTGACCTTTCAACTATTTTATTGCTCCGCGAAGTGTGCTTTATCGTTTTCCCATCTAATTTTCAGGCTGACAACTTACCCTCGTCATATTTTTTTTTGCTGTGTCGGTCACTATAAGCACGGCATTTTTTGCTTAGACTCTTCTTGACAAGACAAACTCGGCTCACAAACATAATCATATGTAAACCCTAACATGACGGCGTGTCAAATTTAGTAAATGTATACATTCTATAGTAATAATAGAGGCCATAATATATTACGAGCAAAACATTCTTAAAGACAGCCATTCATATGATAAAAAGCTTTTTTTATGTGGTTCAGCTTCATTTCATATCACCGGCACAAAAAAACTGTTGCTGTGTGCGTACATACCTCCAGGCCACGTTATTCTTTATTCTCGGTCTCCCCTATTCTGTGTGAGTCTGTAATTTGTTGGTTGAGTGATTGTTGTCGTTCGTATTGTGCAACAGTTTATGACCACAGTAAAGTCGCAAAATGACACTATATGTGACATGATGATGTGAGAACAAGATAACACCACATTTTAATAATTTTGTGTGTGATCATGTATGCATCATAATATACATACCTTTGCAAAATTTCATGTGTATATCATGTGCCAGAATTTACCCATTAAAGCTTATGAACTGAGTATAGATGACGAAGAAATTTTTAATATATGACGTACTAAATATTAGTATAATGATTATGTTACAAGACAAGTTAGTTTGTTCTGCTAAAATTATGCTTAAAATTGAAACCTAGTATTCAAAGGGGTGACATGAGGAAATGTCTCAAAGACGTTTGTATTAAAGGCAAATAGAGTTGAACAGTGACATTTTAATTTCATTCTACTTAATTTATAACCTTACAACTATCTTCTTAAATATATGCTAAAAATTATGGTTTTACGCTAGGACTGGTTTTGACGGATTTGGGTGGATTCCTGGTGCGAAATCTTGAAGATAAAAAACGCGAATAGGAATGTTTGCGTTGAGGTAATATCATAATCTTTACTCGTGGGAATATCTGTATATTATTTGTAATTAATGTGTAAGTTACACAGTGTAACCCATGAAAATCCTTAGTGCTAAATTTATAACCTTGAGTTGGGAAAGAAAATAAATAAAAATAGTATTTCCGCTAAAATGCATCCGCAAATTTTCATACCAAACAACTATTATTTGACTTTCCCATGCATTACTAACCTATTTAGTACATGTTCCTAATTTACATCTTGAAATTAGCAAACATCCACCATGAATATTTTTTGGCAACATTCTTTGATTTTTTTGCAATGTGAAATGTATACAACTTAAAGCCATTAAACTACAATGTGATCATTTCATTCGATACGTTATAAAAATATCCTAGTCATATAACTTTCTAAATAGCACTCAAATCTGCAGTAAAACCTAGATTTTCCGTTCCCAGCAGTAAATCCAAATCGGTCGCACCTACCCCAATGATGTCTTCAAACATGGGCTCGTCCAAGACGGAGCCTTCATCAGACAATAAGTCATTTGTATATTCGCTCAAATCACTTTCTGTCAACGAGCTCAGTGAGCCTGTGCGGTTCCCATTGTTGTTGCTGCCGTTGTCATTAATATTAATATTATTACCACTACTACCGATAATGTTATTCATACTCACGCTCACTCCATTAGTAAGCTGAACGCAGTCGGTAAGAAATGAGGACATTGATTTTCTAAGCAAAGCAGATGAAAGTGTAGTTGCGATCGGTGGCAATTTCATTTTGTTTGCAGTAGCATGTGCTATCGTATGGCTGTGGTTAATATTGGCAATGCCACAATTGCCACTGCTAATCATGACTGCTTGCTGTTGTGGAATTGAACACAGAAGAGGGTTTGGTTGTGGTGAAGACGAAGAAGATGATGAGACTGCGGAAGATGCAATTCGGATGGGTGGTGGAAGAGAAGCGATATGAATTTGTTGGGATTGTTGATGAGGATGGAGCTGTTGGTACAAGATAATTTGTTTTTGTTGGTGTTGCTGAGGTTGGAGGATAATCGGCGAAGACGTCATCGGTGATGTGGTCATATATGTGGAAGATGAGGTTGTTACGGCTGCTAGAGGACGTGGAGGGGGTGGTGGTGGTGGAAGCGTGTGATGATGATGAAGAAGTTGCGGCTGTTGCTGGTGGTGTTGTTGGTGATGATGAGGATGATGATTTTGATGTTGAACAGTTGGAGGAAGTTGACGGGAGTATTGAGCCTGGGCATGAGGATGGGAAGGAATGGTCACTATAGTGGTAATTGACTGATGAGGAGCTACAATCCCTAATGAACCAGGTGAGCTTGTCAGGTTGGACAATGAAACATTGTTGAGATTCAAATTGTTGAGATTTGCTGCATTTGCTGAGATTGCTGCAGCAGCTGCCGGTGATACCACGGATCGCATCACCGTTTGAATACAATCAGGGCCCACTGGTGAGCAAGATGACATTGGAGACATGGTGTAGGAGGACGCAGGTGAGAATTCTGAGCTGGAACTTAAACTATTATTGCTACCACCAATGCTGCCACTGATACCACATGAGGATGAAACCGAAGATGCTGACGAAGCTATTGAGTTTCCAATGGAATCCGTGTCAGATTCAATGTCATTAACAATGCTATTATTATTACTTAGTGCTCCAAGCAACCCTGCTGCTGATGTCCCTACTCCTCCTCCTCCACCAGGTTGGTTCAGCATGGACTGCAAAGTTTCAATGTAATTCATTGCCAGTCGTAGTGTCGTGATTTTTGTCAATTTTTCACAAGTCTTCCCCTGGGAATTCTTAGGAAGAACTGGATACTGAGGCACGGCACTCTGGAGTATCTCGTATGCAGTATTAATTTCACGCATTCTACTTCTCTCCCTTGCATTGGCAGTTTTTCTTCTGTATTTACTCAAAGGTGGAGGTTTTTGCTTGGGTTTGGGCTCTTTTTTCAGCTCACCCTTTTGACGTTTCTCCGTTTCAATCCGGTTCTGGATTGATCTTGGACGAAGGGAGTATTTTTCATAGTCTTTACTTTTCTTGAGAGATGCTTTACTACTGCGACCAGATGAAGGGTTGTTATTATTCTTGTCGGGTCCAGAAGTAGCAGCTTTAAGAGAGTTCAGGATATTTTGGTGGACCCTAGCTGAATTCCTGGATGATGTAGAAGAGGCTGCCGCTGCTGGGGCAGCATGGGACATCTTTCGACTTTTTGACTTGGACATTTTTATCTTGGCTGGCCGCCTGGCCACTAAACTTGCACTCTGTATTATACGTCGGATGTCCACTCTCTCTCAGGAATAAAAGATGAGAGCAGAGCAGGTGTTATTTTACTCACAAATCACAAGCATGTATAAAGTACAAACACCCTTGCACCTTTTTCCTTAAGAAGATGCGGTGAGTCTCAGGTTTATTTGTTCCTTTGTATTAATTTCCCATTCTACAAAGTAAGCCACACAAATTTGGTCAACAGTATCAACAATACAGCTCGGTGGATTATTGTTGTATAATACACACATTCCAGATAATAAATTTTGTTTTTATATAAAGTGTGATACAGTGTATGCTGAGTTGTGAAATAAATGGCAAAAGTGTGTCCAATTCACAATTTCAAGGCTTTATAAATCCCTTTCAGCTTAATGTCAAATTCTCTCTCGTTGAGGCTAAAGATGATGAGAAACGGTAATAATGTTAATAATATTGTTGTGCTGTAATAATGGGGAGAGAAAAGATAAAAATGAAATATTGTGAGTTTATTTGTAGAAGAGAAAAAACTGCGGTGCGGTGGGATGCTCACAAGTGTCCGAAGAAATCTCTCTATTTTTCATCATCATATCTCAATGTGTGGTTAGGGCTTGACCTTTTAATATTTTTCTTATAAAAAGTATCCATTCATAGATCAAGGAAAGTGTATACTATTGGTTATCATTATCGTCATTACATCAAAACGTCTAAATCAGCATCACCAGATAACATAATTCCTTTGTTTGGCCTGATGTAGTGTAGTGCATATGCACCAAGTAATGTTTTGAACAGTGTTTCTCTTGATGTCTGTTGTTATATTGTTTCCTTTGATATTCTGATTCTGACTGTGTGATCTTATGCATTTATCAGTTGTCAGTTTGTATTATGCACAAGAAGATGAATGTAATGTAGTATTTAATATCACGATGAACTGACAAGTGATGTAGTTGTGTTGTGAATTGAGACTAAACTTTTAAAAGAATTTGAACTGATCAATTTTTGCAGAAAAACTTTATAGCATGATATTATATTGCGCTCTCAAATAAGTTCATGGTTAATGGTTCATATCTTAAGAAAGAATATACAAAATTTCGAAATCTTTTGCTAATATGTTGTCTGACGTATTCAATCTAATTCTGAATTTATTTATGCATGCACTTTCACCAAACACAGCATATATGATGACTCATGAGACGATAAGTTAAGTGATGATGGGAAGATTGTCATACAAAGTTTCTCACAGATTATTTTTTGTATTGCAATTCGATCTGAAAAGTTTTTGCAAATAAATCAATAAACAAGCCACGTTATCGTATTGCATTCATGTTGTGACATGCCAGTCATTGACATGTATTCAATATTGTTGACATTTCATGCATGTTCTCTTGTCGTGAGAAATGGAACACTCTTTCACGTGACGACAAAAAAAAATTCCACCAACTCCTTTAATAAATTCGACATTTAGTCGAAATAATAGTAAGTCAGCCAACAATGTGCACTTTACTTGTGTAATTTCATTCCACCGAAATGTATTATACGATGACGGCGGCCACATTGACTAAGGGCATTTCGAAGTATCTAGCAAAAGACTGTCAAGTTGTGGTATTTCATTGTTGGGGATATTGAACATGTTTCATTATTTGCTTTAGATTTCAGATCACAGGAAACGTGCTTTTTCCCTCGGAGGAGAGCGTGTGGTCGATGGTGGCGATGATGATGTTGTTGACTTGACTCCGTTGATACTTTGAGACGACGTGCTTTGCACTCTCTTGTGCTTACTCTTCATTCATTGACATGTGCCACACAATGAACAATGCAAAGTGACAGACTGTTTTGATATGAGTTTTATTTTATAGGAATATTTTCTTGATGGTTGTGACTACAAAAGGTTACAAGAATTATCGAATACGTTCATTTCCAATATTAAAGCTTGGAGCGTTGAATATTTTTCATTTAACCGAAATTATCCTCTTGATAGAGTGATGCGAGGATTAAGAATGGCAACAAGATGAGAAAGGTTCCCAGAAGGTTTCTATCGTCCGCTAAAGCCACAGAATTGCCCGTTTTTTGATGTAGACTTGAAGTCAAAAGTTGATTTGTTATGTAAAAAGTCTAGAACATGTCGTGTCAAAGTTCTCTCTGATAAGGGTTCACTAGCCCAGACTCTGATATCTTTTCCGTAGGTTTTCTTTGGAAATGTGTCAATTACAAGGAACCGAAACCATTTTCAATTTAGAGTGAAAGGGATTCAGTGGACTGCTTTTTATGCTGCACATTTTTTCATAGTTTTGCAAGTTGGCAATCACATCAGACCTCACTTATCACTCAATCAACCCCTCCACTTAAACCAAAACCTTACAATATTTTATTGTAAAAAGTTTGAATATAATATATTTTTCATACAAAAACACTTGGCTGGTATTTGATTGCCGTAGTTCAATAAATCAATGTTCAAGGAAACTCAATTGGAATCAGAATGTCAATTTAGAAGACGTTTTTTTGCAGAAAATATTTTATCCATCCTGGTTTTTGGAAGTTTTTTTTTTCATTGATGTTTGCTGAGTACTTTTTCTGTAGTCACATAACTGACATGATTTGCTTACAGAACCCAGTTTAATCTGAAAAGAAGGCTTCGGTCATTCCTTCTACTTTCAAGTTTATAAAAATCTTGCAGTTTGATAGATCTAATACGCAATTAAATATTGAAGAGCGCACGTAAAGGGGAGACTAACGTAATATAGAGTTTCGTAAACAATCAAAGTTTTTCGTGACTTGACTAGGTTTCAAATGATGACATTGTCTCAGCCTGTCATTTTAGGTAGTAGAATACAAGGAACGGTCGGTATTTAGTATAAGCTTTTTGAAAGTCACCAAACTGTCCGATATCAAAGGTAAATCGGACGTGTAGGATGGAGAACATGGGACACAAAAAGATGAATCCTGACAAGGACGAGCATGTAGGAGGACAATTGTGGAATACGAAATTCGACTTAAATTCAGAACAAAGTAAGCCGATTCAATTTCTTTTCAATTTCAACTACACTGAGAAACGAGGGGTTACATTTGTCAATTTTAAGTAAATTATTTTAAAACACTTTATTCTCTTTACGAAGTGAAACACAAGTGGAAAATAATGTTTCAGATTACCCTTAATAGTTTTATGCTCAAGTGATGGAGAAATTGTACTTTCCTACGAGGCGACTTGAGACACTGATTCTTTGGAGAATGGAGAAAATGTTTCTTGGTGGTAGTCGATTGTATTAGTAAAGGTATGTATTTTAACAATCGCCAGCAAGGAAGCACCAACAAGTGGCACGTAGGGTTGCCGGAGTGTAACTAAAAGGGTTTCGAAGTCTTCTCATTGTTCAAAGTGGACAAGTCACTTGTTATTTTTTACAGAGATTCATGCTTTAACAAAATGAATACAACTAGTCAACATACATACATGAGCCTCACTCACCTCATCTCCCGTATTCATATTTGTTGTTATCATATCTCCTTCTTCTGCATCTTCATCTCTCTACTTGCTGGTCATCAAACACTTGCTAGTTTTAACATTGTTGTGTATAGGATTGCTTGCTGCACTGAGATTATTGTAATGACGATGATGACGAGTTCTGCAAGAGGCGAGTGGTAAATTGAATAAAAAAGCAGAAGGACGACCAAGGCAGCCCAATGCAATGAATTGGGAAGGTAGACGAAAACGGTACACGAAAAGTCAGTAGAGAGACAATCGTTACCAAGCTTATTATAACGATAATGTTGATGATGACTGTGCTTAGTGCTTACAGGTACCATGCGTCCGTCTTGAATAGGCAAATGAGAAGGTAAATAAGTATGAACTTATAGGAAAGAATCAGTAGGTGGATATGGAATTAGGAATTAAAAA
>JAQFZG010003373.1:0-13783 GCA_034695465.1 Entomobrya nicoleti | reverse complement strand
GAAGGTACCTGATTATAGAGGGGATCTTTACGGACCTTTATGCCTTTTGATATAATTAATATCAAACTCACACTCACGTCAAAACAAAAAAAAGTTTGATGACAATGAGAGATGACGAAGAGTAGAGAAAAAGTTTGACAAGGAAGCAAAGTGACCATCAATCAAATTCGTGACTACAAAATCGCGCGAACTTTCAAAAGCTCCAACTGCTATTCATGGGCCTTAAGCGTAAAAATGTTTATTTCCATATAACATATTATCCCAACATAGATGATTTTTCATATCAACCGATTTGATAGACAAACCGAAAGCTTGACCAAATCTTGTAATTTTGTCGAACGTTTCCCAAAGCCTCTTTGTGAGCATAGTGATTGTGAGATTGCGTTAAAGTTTTTTATGCAAATATCTAGTTTAGTATCCATATTTTTTGGATCAATTTCAAAAAGTTTTCCCTTTTATTAATTTCTTATAGTAAAATCGTGATAACTTTCTGGCTAAATGTACATTAGGTTCACACATGCTTAATCTCGGAAAACTGCTATTCACCCTTCGGTCTCCTCTACAATATATTTAGCCTTATATTTATCAGAATATCAGACTAAAAATCAATTAATAAATTTTCGCATTACAGCTTCCTTCCCAATATACATGGTTTGGAGTTGGAAATAGAGGATAATGGTTTCTTGCTTACGTCGTTACTAGAGTAACTATATTAGTAGTGACCTGATTAGCTGTACTTAAGGCATGACATTACCACCTTAATCACTCTTGTTCTGACGAACGACGCCACACGACAACCACTTACAACTACGCCACGTATTTTATTCATTACCAATTACCATACGGTACTCTCAAAGTTGAGTATCCCTGGCTCTGAAAATTCTGTTTGGATCACGGTTGCATGATGCAACAACGATAATCCATTTATTTCACAATCAGTCCAGTCAAAATACATCAAAGTTTTATAATCGAAAAAACATATATATATGTTAGTTCAATCTAAATTATTCCACACGTGCGTTGGAAAGAATAAACCAGTTTTTATTTTTAAGCAAACGAAAGTTTATGCATTGTAATAAATTGTATTGATTGTGTGTTAACGTCCTGATAACTCTTACTTTTCCCTCCGGCATAACTACAGTATAATTGGATCTTTAATGCTTTAAAATAATCTAATATTACAGCTTAACTATCGTTTTCGGAAAAACAGGTAAAATCAGGTTCACCATCTGTTTAAAAAAATAATGAACTAAAATCATATCAGCTCGGCGAATCTTTGTCAATTAAGTACAGCATAAACATATGGAGTAATTGATGAGCTGACTTGAAAATTTTGATAGCTGCGGCGGCGGCATTCGTTCAAATCCTATACAACATAGGATGTTTAGCCATAAGATTTATATAGATACAGATAAACATGACAGGTATTTAGCTTATAGAATTTTTTCGCAGACAACATAAAAATAGTGTTAAGTACGTAAAAACAGTTGTTCATAAATAATTTATCCATCTTGTCGATTGTAAATCAGACACGCTTATCTGTAGGCTAATGGGTACATAATTTTCATATTTTTCTGAACTATTAATCAGTTTTCAGATTTGGAAACCTTATTTGGTTACAACAGAGTACGATAAACAACAGCAGAAAATTATATTAGCTACATAAATTAGTAACCGTTTGTATGCCTCCTAAAATGACAAAAAACTATTTTTTTACTTGGGATTGTACTATAACTGCCTCTTATTTCGCTGATTTCTTAACATATACTCAATGTTATTTCTTTAAAAAGGTTAAGGTGACCAACGTATCGTCTGAGTATCACTTTCAGACTCATTGAAGACCATTCTTGTAATTTTTGAATTAGTTCGTTCGAGTTTCGGTCAAGAATTCTATTTTACGTGTGGTCAAGTAGCACAGGTTTTTTCTCCCAACGTGCCTGTCGAAATGTTAGGTCAGAAGATTAAAGTTCAAATTAGAGCATTATTTTCAAAGAAATTATATACAAAAATTGCTCATCTAATGATCTTTGAATTTTTGGGTATAATATGTAAGCAGGTTTTGATAATCAAGTGTGGGTGACATCCGTTCTCTCGGATGAGGATGTCCAGAAAGCATTGGTCCTTTGCTACTCTCTACGGAGATCCTATACAAGTCGCAGGATTGCAGTTATAGCGTCACCAAACATCTCACTGCATTTAAAGTAACCATACTTTGCTAAGAATGCTGTCACTGTATACTTTAATTTGAAGTATAATTGTTTCAAGACAACAGTAATTTTTAAAAGTAATTAAAACCGTAATTTTTGAAGGGAAGCGCTGTACTATGCTTTTGACGTCGTATTTTATCTCGAGGAGGCACTTAACGTAATCCCCCTAAATCTGGAGCACTATTCCAAGCTGTACTCTTTTATGGCTCTGCGCTCATTTAAAAAATGTGCTTACTTGTCTCCATCCATGGTGGTTCTGAAAAATTGCGATGACATTTTTTCTATACAAACTGAACGGATTGTTCTTTTGGAGGATGATGAGGATGCTGCCGTTTTCCTTTTCAAGCCATCCCTGGACATATTCAAGGCTATATCAACCAGTCTGATGGACTTAAGCATGAACGGTAGGCTCCTATTATAAAACTATTTTTTTTTAAGTTTGTCAAAATAAGCAAACTTGTGCAGTAAATTATAGTGTAATGTATATGGAAAGCATATACCTTTAATACGCACTAGTTATGCTATTTTGTTTTTGCTAAATATAGGGTTTGGACTTGGAGTGTATCTGAAGAAATGGTTGATGGAGAAACACAAAAGCCTTGAATTCTTGGATGTTAAATATAACAGTGTTTTGAAGCCTGGAAAAACACCGATTGGGTAAAGAATTTATAATTAAATACATATCGTATAATATACCGTGAACAATTATCTACTACTTTGCCTAAAAATCATTTAGTGTGATGATCTTCGCCCAATTGAAATCAAGGTTGTCATGCTGACGTTGCTATTTGCTGCGTCGACTGAGTGCACATGTATTGCTATTAATCGTTGATCATTTCTATTTTGTTCTAATAGTTTTGAGAAAGACATCTCAATTATTAATTTGGTCGATTATCCCACCAAATCTGATGATTTTCAGAACTATGAAAAAACCGGACTTCTTGGCAAACTCATTGCGATATACTTGCAGAAAATTTTAGAGGAAAATGTAACACCCATGTTGGAAATTTGTGTATCCACCCGTCCACTTTTTTCTTCAACACTGCAGCCAAAATGTTCTGTACCAGCTTATAACAAGGAGCCCATTGCTATTGTTGGGATGAGTTGTCGCTATCCGGGATCCAATAATGTTGAGGAATTCTGGGAATTGCTTTTTCAGGGTAAGGATGGAATCTGCAGTCCTCCTCCATTCCGATGGACGCGAGAACAATGCTGCATGCACAAAGCTGATGCGAGGAAAACGAATGCTGGGTTTTTGAAGGTTCCCGTTGATGAATTTGATGCAAAGTTTTTCGGTATGTAAGATTTATTGCCAGTGGAGTTCTCTTGCTGCAATACACTAACTGTAAGTTGTTCAAAAATTACAGGAGTCTCTCCAAAGGAAGTGTTGTACATGGATCCCCAGCACAGACTTTTGCATGAACTTGTCTGGGAAGGCTTGGAGGATGCATGCATTGATCCCCATTCACTACGTGGAACATCCGGTTCGGTCTTTTTGGGATCGTGGATGAATAATTATAATGATATAGTCATGAATTCCACGATAGGTGAATTTTATCGCGTGTACATGGGAAACTCAATTGGGGCAGCAGCTGCAAGAATTTCGTTCCTTTTGGGAATAACTGGACCGAGCATTTCCACAGAGTCTGGATGCAGCTCAGCGATGGTCGCAGTTCATTTGGCTTGTAAGAGTCTTCGGAATGGAGAGACAAATCTCGCTTTGGCTGGAGGAGTCAATTTACTACTTCATCCATTTGATCAGGATGTAATGCCAATGGTCGTTTCTCCAGATGGTCACTGCAAAACATTTTCAGAGGATGCGAATGGATTTGCAAGAGCGGAAGGATGTGGGGTTCTCGTACTAAAAAGGCTATCTGATGCGCTGAAGGACGGGGATAACATTTGGGGACTTTTAAGGGGAACTGCAGTGTCTCAAGAAGGTGTTTCAAAAAGCATGGGTACGCCAACAATCCAATGTGAATCCCTGGCTATGGAGGACGCCTTGCGTGACGCAGAGGTAAGGCCGGAAGAGGTGTCCTACGTTGAGACTCATGGGACGGGAACTGTTGTCGGAGATCCTATGGAAGTTTCTGCCATTGCACAAGCTTATAAATCTCCTTTGAGGAAAGTGCCGTTGATAATTGGATCAGTTAAGACGAATGTAGGACATACTGAGTCATGCTCTGGAATCACTGGTATCATGAAAGTGGTATTGGTTATGTTGCATGAAACTATTCCTGCTCATTTAAATTTCTCCAAACTGAATCCATCCATTAACTTAGAAGATATACCTGCAGTCATTCCTCTTCAATCTTTAGAATGGAAAAAGGAACTTGGAAAACCTCGTATTGCAGGGGTGAGCTCTTTCGGAATTACAGGCACTGATGCACATGCCATTGTTGAGGAGCCACCACAAATCATCATACGAAAGACACTTACGGTAGATGCAGACATGGAAAGGCCTCTACACATTTTGACAATTTCAGCAAAAACTGAGGAGGCATTGGAGCTTATGTTGGAAAAGTTTCAAGGTTACATGGAAGTAAGTCAAGAGGAATTATCTGATATAGCCTTCTCCATCAACTCTGGACGAGCAAATTTTAGTAACAGGATAGCTATAATTGCAAAGAGCAAACAAGATGTAGTGGCAAGTATTCAGCACAGGAAATATTTGAAGGGAGAGGCTGAATTGATTGGTAAAGTGTGTTTTCTTTTCACTGGACAAGGGTCTCAGTATCCAGGAATGGCAAAACGGTTGAATGACTGTAGTCCGGTTTTTCGTATGCACTTTGATTACTGTGACAATATTTTGAACTCCAAATATAATATTAGCTTAAAAAGCTTGTTATGGTCTGGTAATGACAGCCAAGATGACATAAGCCGTACAATCAATAGCCAGACATCTATATTTTGTGTGGAATATGCACTGCTCAAATTGTGGGAGTCGTGGGGGGTGAAGCCAGACTATGTGTTGGGACATAGCTTGGGCGAGTTTGCCGCTGCGGTGTGTGCCGGTATCATTTCTGTGGACGATGCCATTACTTTAGTAGCTGAGCGAAGCAGATTGATTGATGATCTACCTCGAGGGAAAATGTTAGCCATTCAAGCAGACTACAATGAAGTTCAAAACATAATGAAGAGATTCGCTGGGAATGATGCGAAAAAGGTGTTGGACGGCGCAGCAATAAACTCCAGTGAACAAACTGTCGTGGCTGGAGATTCTGATGTTATCTTGGAATTCTGCAAGTTTCTCAATGACCTTAAATTGAAATGCATTGTCCTTGCCGCCACCCACGCATTTCATTCAAAACACATGGATCCAATGTTGGACAGCTATAGAAATGTGGCTAAAACTGTAAGAAAGCTAAATGTCAAAAGTTGTGAATTCATTTCTGGGATGAAGGGCAATTTAGTACCATCGGCAGAGGTCAACGCGGAATACTGGATCCAGCATACGAGGGAAAGGGTGAACTTCCTTGATGCAAGTAAAAAGGCAGTGGAGCTTGGTTGTCAAATTTTCATTGAAATTGGACCACAACCTGTGCTCTCTGCATTGACCATGATGAATAGTGAGTCCAGTCTGTTATGCTTGCCTTCTTTGAAGCGGAAGTCAGACGACTGGGATACCATTCTGACCACTCTTGGCAGACTGTATTTGAAGGGCGTCGAGATAGATTGGAGTGGTCTTGACCAGTTTTTCACACGTAGGAAGGTTCGTCTTCCCCACTACCCATTCATTGGAAAGAAGTTCTGGCCCGACCTTTTGCAAGTAGCAGGCAACTTAATTCATCCCCTTGTCGGCTCTGTCATTCCTAATGCATCATCAACCAAATTATTCCAATGTGGCATCAATTTGAGGTCTCACGAATACATTAAGGACCATGCCATTGGACAAACTGTTGTATTTCCTGGAGCCGGTTATCTTGAAATGTCTCTCGCTGCTGGTCTGGCAACTGTGGAAGGTTCCATTGACTCCCTAGGAAAACCCAGTAGACCAATGAAAGTAGAAAATTTGATGATCAAAGCACCACTTGCTTTACAGGAAGCATCAACAGTTCAACTACAAACTGTTGTAGAGTTGAATGCGTCAGAGGACAACCACCAAAACGATTGGAACGACGTAACAGTCAAAATATTTCAGCGCCAAGAATCGGATTCCTCGTCAAAATGGTTGCAGCACTCCATTGCCACATTTTCACCGATTCCCACTGCCGAAGAACAACAAGGGATACAGTTTGATAAGGAGGATTTTTACGAAACCTTGGCTAAACCACTTGATCCTGAAACCATTTCTCAAATTTATCAAAAATTGACTTCAGTGGGTTTAAAATTTGGTCAAGCGTTTCGCAGTATTGAGAACGTGTGGAAAAATGAAGATCAGGGTACGTTGCTGGCAAAAGTAAAGCTTCCACAGGAGGATAATGGACAGTCTGGTCAATACATTATCCATCCTGTAGTACTTGATGCAATGATTCAAGCAATCATGATGAAAAGGATAACTAATCAAACCAAAATGAAACTTTTCGTCCCCATTAAAATCGGAAAACTACTGTGGTTATCAAATGGCTCAGATGAATCCGGTGAGAGGTACATTCATGTTATGGAGAAAACTGGAAGCAGCAGGAATGAAGTATCCTCATCAACAAGCAATGTCATGGCTTTGTTATTGGATCTCAATGGAACAGCCTTGGCTGTAATGTCTGAAGTGGAACTCATTGACACAACGGTCAAAGCCGTTGAAGCGGTTTTGGAACAGCAGACATCCAAAATGCCAGACATGTGGGAAGAGTCATGGCGTCCCAAGTTGGGGCCCTCTCAGTATCGTCTTGGCTTGTGCTTGTGCACAACAGACACTTTTTTTGATCAAACATTCAAAGAAGAACTTGATAAAAAATTCAACAAAATGTCACGGGAACTGCAGGAAACTGTAGGTAGTTTGGAACAGTTGGTATTCTTAAACTACATTCGCTGTTTGTATGAATGCGGATGGAAGCCAGTTTTGAACGACAAGTTTGAAGAGGATGGACTTCGAAAAATGCTCAAGATTAAACCAGAGTTCAGCAAGCTTTTTGGTCACATATTGCGAATTCTTGAAGAAGAAGCAATTTTGAAAATGGCAGGAACATCTTCATGGCAAGTGGTGCAGCTTCCACCCACCATGTCCAAAGTTCAAGACCAGCTGTCCTCTCCACATTTTAATAATGAACTTGTCCAGCGTTTTAATTCAACTCTAATTTTTCAAAAGCTTGGAGAAAGCTACAGCCAAATATTGACAGGAGCACAAGCAGCTCTGCCGGTTTTGTTTCCCGAAGAAGGTCCCTCAGTGACTGGATATTATAAAGATCATGGCACAATATTCAAGATCCCTGATTTAGGCTCCTCAATTGTTTCTCAGCACCTCAAACATCATAAAAGTCACTACTCTGACGAAAGAAAAATATTACGTGTATTGGAAATTGGTGGTGGAACAGGCTCCACAACAGAAGCCTTTATAGCATGCATGGAAACTTTAGGTATTGAGTACGAGTATACTTTTACCGACATCTCGCCTGGTTTCTTCCCTGCAGTGGAAAAACTTCTGGAACCCCACCTCCAGTACTTGACATTCAAAAAGCTAAATATTGAAGAGGACCCCATAAGCCAAGGATTTATCCCAAATTATTACGACAGGATTACAGCATCTGATGTGATTCATGCGACAAGGGACTTGAAGGAAACATTTGGAAATGTCAGAATGCTACTGAAAAATGGGGGCACATTTGACATGATGGAGCAAATAAAGATTAGTAGGCAAATTACATATCTGTTTGGGTTGTTGGACGGTTTCTGGAGATTTGAGGATTTGGAGCTGAGGCCAAATCATTGCATAGTATCAAATAAGAAATGGATAGAAACTTTGCAGAGCTGTGGTTTCCAGCTCAGTGGGAACTTCCCTTGTCTTAATAATGCACATGCATTTATATCAGCGTACAAATGTTCCGAACACAAATACATAACTCATCATTCAGAATCCAGACTTTCCTTAGGAAGAGGCTCTCAACAGAGCCGATTTTGGATATTGTTCCACATTGATGACAGTCCCGTTTCAAATTACATGCTGAGCAGGATACCAACAGTGAATAACCGCCAGGTAATTGTTGTACGACGTGGGGAGAGATTCAGCTACCTAAAAACCCATACTGAATGGAGATTTGAATTGAATCAAGAATCAGAGGAAGACTTTTGCCAGTTGATGAATTATGTGGAAAGTTGTGAGGATGGAAAAATTGAGGGCATTGTCTGGTGCTGGTCATTGGACAAAAGTTGTACAACTCAGGATGCCGTCCTGAGGCCATATTTTAGTATGATCAAGTCAGTTTTAAAAATGAAACAAAGTGAGAGTCCAAGAATAACTGCACTTGTGAATGGAGTGGTTCCTGTAAAAGACAACGACTTGTCTCACTTCCATTCCAGTACAATTTGGGGATTCATTAAAGCCTTGAGAAATGAGAACCCGGAGCTGGCCTGTCGTTCTGTTGATATTGGGGCGAAGGAAGACGGAGATGGTGTTGCAGAGCAAGCGTTTTATGAGTTATGGAGTTGTGATAAGGAATCCCAAGTGGCTTATCATGGAAACACTCGATTCATTGTAAGAATACAGGCAGTGAAGTCAACTTTGGTGGATTTGAAGTTACCAAGTGGTTTGGAAAGGTTTCAGCTGGTCTTGCCGGCAACAAAGGCAATCGCTGATTTACAGCTTGGAACACTGGATCCAATTATATTAGAGGAAATGGAGGTTGAAACTGAGGTGAAGGCATCAGCTCTGAATTTCAGGGACGTTTTTAGCGTGCTCAAGCCATCCGATGCTTTCAAAGATATGAATTCAGTTGGATTTGATTTTGCTGGGGTGGTCAAGCGAGTGGGTCAAAAAGTGACAAAATGGTCTATTGGGGATAGCGTGTTTGGAGTGAATATAAACAATTCAGCACTTCCAAGTCACATCAAACTGGATGAAAATGATGTGTTTGGAGTTCTCGAGGGAATGACACTTGCTGACGCATGTACACTACCAGCAGTCTATGCAACGAGCTATTATTGTTTAATACAAGTGGCAAATGTAACTCCTCAAGATACCGTTCTCATCCACACAGCCTCTGGTGGGGTTGGACTGAGTGCTATACAGATTTGCAAAAGTGTCGGTGCGAAAATGGTAGCGACGGCGGGGAGCAAGAGGAAACAAAATTATCTGAGGTCATTGGGTATTGAGCATGTCTTCCATTCACGGAACACCAACTATGGAGACGAAATTCTCGCATTGACACAAGGTCGAGGTGTGGACGTTGTACTCAATTCGTTGACAAGTGAAGGGTTCAAGGAGGCAACTCTCAAGGCATGTGCAAAAGGTGCACGTTTTGTTGAGATGAGCAAGTTATCCATTTGGCAACCGGAACAAGTCAAAAAGTTACGACCAGATGTACACTACACAATAGCAGATCTGTCGGCAATGGACCGATTTCAATGGCGACAGCTTATGTCGGCAATAAATGAGTTGTCTGAGAGAAAGGTGATACAACCAATTCCTTACGTACGATTTGACGGTGTTCATATCAGAGAAGCGCTGCAGTACATGCAGAAGGCTAAGCATATTGGCAAAGTTGTGTGCACAATGCCGGAAGTAAGACAAGTGGGAGGAAACTCGGTGGTTTATACTCCCATGTTCAATGCTCCTGCAACATATTTGATTACTGGGGGTCTTGGAGGAATTGGATTTGTGGTTTGCCAATGGATGGTAGAAAAGGGTGCAAAACATGTGCTTTTAGTCGGAAGGGTTCTTCCAACAGAAGTGATGCAGCAGTCAATCAGTAAATTGAACGCTGAGTACAATGCACGAGTTCAAGCTGTTCAACTAGACGTTGGTAATTTCAGCGACTGTAAGGAGCTTATTCAAGTGAAACTTGTGGAAATGGGATTGCCTTCGTTGAGAGGTATCATGCATGCCGCTGGTACACTGCAAGATGGTTTAATTGAAAACCAGACATGGGAAACCCTGTCAAGCACATTTAATTCAAAAGTGAAGGGAACCCTCAATTTGCACGAGTTAACGAAACACATGAATCTCGAACATTTTGTCTTGTTTTCATCAATGGCTGCCATGTTTGGATCCCCTGGTCAGTGCAATCACTCGGCTGGAAACAACTTTGAAGACTCATTTGCCCACTATAGAAATTCGATTGGATTACCAGCCACTACTGTAAACTGGGGTCAATGGGGTGAGGTGGGAATTGCTACAGAGATGGATTTACCTGGCATAAAGCCATTTTCAAATGTGCACGGACTAGCTGCTTTGGAATATATTCTCAAATCACAACGCACCCAAACTGGGGTCGTGAACATTGAGTCGTTTGTGCTCATGGCTAAACTCTTTCCTTGTATTTCATCGATACTTGATGAGCGCATTTGGAAATCCGGAACTAGCTCCATGGGAACGAATGCTCTTAATCTGAGTACTGAGGAATTCTGGCAACAGTATGACAGTCAAGTGGATAATAGCTCGAAAATGGAATATGTTCGGAACGTTTTACGCTTTTTACTCCGAAACATTTTAAAACTGGATGCAACTGATGTCATTGAAGACAACGCCAATTTCCAAGAAATGGGCGTCGACTCTCTGATGTTTGTAGAGATGAAAAACGCGGTGCAACATCTTCTTGGGGATCGAGCTGTTGTTAATGCGAGCGCATTGCGAGATTGCAACACTATTGCACTTCTTTCAGACGCATTATTGAAAGTGATTGAAGGTGGAGAATTAGAGGATGGCATTCCAACTGCAGAACAAGTAGCTCAACTAATCCAACAAGACTGTCAACTTGCGGAGCATATAAAAAGCAATCCAACTCAGAAGAGAGTTGAGGTGAAGAATATTTCAACAGTTTTATTGACTGGTTGCTCAGGAACGCTGGGAGTGTACCTTCTCAGGGAACTGACCAAAAATGTTCAAGTGTCCCAGGTTATCTGTCTAATGCGAGCAAACAAAAAAATGGAGGTGGAGGAGCGACTTGATCATATCCTTAGAAAACGAGAGCTACTCTCTGAAATTAATATGGACAAGATACGGTGTGTGCGTGGAAATGTGGAACAAGCTCAATTTGGGCTGGAGACATCTTTGTGGGTTGACTTGTGTAATAATGTGGACGCAGTGTTTCACAGCGCTGCCAAAGTGAACCACATGGAGCATTACAGAAAAGGGACTTCGAACGGTGATGTTCGAGGAGTAAACGTTGGTGGTTTAAAAAATGTACTCGAGTTTTCATGCTCAGGTGACAAGTTAAAACAAGTCTATTGCGCGTCTAGTATGCTCTCTGTTAATAAAGTAGAAACAGAAGGGAGCTTTTCAGAAGACTGGCTTGATTTCACTAATTTCGATGATTTAACGACATTGGCATATCCAGTTTCAAAGTTTGTGGAGGATATGCTCATGAAACAAGCCATTTTGGAAAGAGGGATTCCTGGAAAGGTTTTTCGTTTTCCGCTTGTAATGGGAGACTCAACAAGTGGTCGATTTATCCTGGAAAACAATCACACCATGTTGCGCTACTTTTTCATTCTCAAAAATGGTATCATGCCAAATAACCCTGTTCCAATTCCCTTTCTATCGGTGGACATTTGTGCGTGGGCGTCAGTTCAAATATTTTTTAATCCCAATGTTCCAAGCGATGTGTTCAATGTGTGCAATAAATGTCCTGATTTTGATCAAGATTTTATTAATGTAGCAAAAAAATTGGGCTACAATATCGATCTTGTAGAGTTTTCCGAATTCACTCACAAAATTAAGACATCAGCAGCAACGCAAAGTTCGTCACTCGCATTATTCCAAGATTTTTATAACAACGCGCAAGAGTTAATGTCGTTGTATTCCAAGCACGAAATGCTAAAGCAGTGGGTTTTGGATGGAGGCTCAGATGAAACTTTTATGGTCAGCAAAAAGATTGCAAAAATACTCCCCGAATTTTACAGTGAGAGTAATTGTTTAAGAGATGAACTTTATAGGGATATGCTTTTTGCAAAGAATCAAGGCTGGTTTGAAAAGTATGGCATTTTGTAGTATTGTGATTAGCAAATAATTTGCAACTACTGCATGCAACATGAACATGTACATATAAACTTTGTTACATAATTGTGTGTATATAGATATAATGAGTAGTATGGTTTCGTAAGAAATTTAAAGTTAAAATATCGAGTAGTGATTAAAAAAATTCAAATGGAGGAAAAACGACAACACCGAACATTTCCGAGTACTCATTCTACCGAGGTCACTTCCACTGGGGAGCTAATGATAACGTTGGCTCTGAACATTGTTACGATGAAAATCTATGTTTTTCGATGGAACTTCATTTGGTCCATTACCTGAGTTCTTATGGGGATATCAATCAAGCTATTGCGTCAGATGATTCTAATGCTTTGGCTTTAATTGGTATATTTTTGCAAGCTTCCGCGTTGTCTGGGGAAGGAATTCAAGTGATTGCACCCATTGTAAAAAATATGGGACAGGTTACCCAGCCTTCAACAAAAGAGAGTCCGAATTGGTACACAGTGAATAGCGGATTGGACTTAAGTACTTTGTTGAATCGGCAAGATAATTTAATGTAAAAAATGGGGAAATGTAAAAAAAAGTTTTTAATTTGACAATTTAAATTATTTAATTATATTAATATTTCATAATCTTACTATTTTAAGATTTATTAAATTGTATCACTATTTACACAAGTAAAAATTATTTTTTGATTGGTTTAGCATGTATTCTTGTAGAGTCTCATGATGCCCCATTTCCCTGAATTGCTAATTGAATTTAAAAAGTGCTGCCAAACAAATTAACATGTATTTGCATTTACTATTTATAAGTTAACGGATAAATAAAAAAGTATTTGTTTCATTACCATAAATAAATAAGGATGGGCCATTAAGGAATACTTTGTTTACTTGCCATGATGGTTATGCATATTTAATGAAAATTCACACAATTAACTAATTAATTGACTTGGCATGTTTTGCAGTATTTCATTATCTAATCAATGATTACTAATCATACTGATTATGTAGCATGTGCCAAGTAATTAGCAAATTGGATTCTTAGTGGTTGGAAAGGTTTTTTGGTCTAGTTTAAAAAATGACATTGTCAATGTCAAAAACTAACTGTTGAGCTGCTCTACCAAATATTTTGAGAAATAAAATTCAATAACATAATTGTTATTTAAAACAATTATGTTTTTTGCACAAGTTAAACCGTTGTTTATTCCTAACATCAGGAATTACACAAAAGCTCCATTAAACACAGCCTTTTGTTTCCTAATGTCCCCCTACAAATATAACTCACAAAAGAATTTTTACACCTCCAAAAGTTTCCCTTTGCAAAAGTGGCTTTGTGGCATTCTATCTTCCTTCAGTTTTCTCCAAGTAACCTGGGACGAAATCCAGAAGTGCAATATGCATAATCCACTCCACCTTTTTGAAATGGTCAACTCTAGGGAGCCCTCACATCCCTACGAGGTTGAACTCTGGACTCTGAGGTGGTTTTTGATGGTTTTCTTATAAACCAAATG
>JAQFZG010003372.1:0-13783 GCA_034695465.1 Entomobrya nicoleti | reverse complement strand
GAACAATGAATTGATTTATGAAAGTTCATAGTTCATAAATCTGGATTAAATCTTGGAATTCGACATGGACAACAAAAATAAGGTTATGCCAACACATTGTTTACTTTATACAGAAAAACAGGAAATAAAACCGGAAAACCATACTTTCTGGACCTCCAGGACCTTGCATTCCAAATGAGTGACTGTAGCATGTACAACTGGGAGGATTTTTGGTATAAACACATTCCTTCAATGTTTGCAGTCGATTCATATGAATCAAACTTGTTGTGATCGTGATCACGGAAGAAAGGGCTGCACTGCACAATGACCAGCATGCTGTGATACGTAGCTGGAATAGTAATGAGGTTATTGATATTTTTATAGTTTTCTTGCCAAGATGAAAGTAAAATGCTCAAAATGAGTGATGTGATTTGATACACTTACTAATATGATATTCCGATTCCGTTTGCATGAAAATGCAATAGTGCTTACTCCACAAATGGACAGCTATAAAAGAATGGTTATTTGATTATCGACTATATTTAATGTCAAAAGTAATACTACGTCATCAGATCAAACGTAAAAAGTGAGAAAATCATGTAAAAATAAATAAACTTACCAAGATAGCAGGAATGTAGGTCGGTACAGTTTCAAAGTAGTATATTGACGTGGTATAATATCGGAAAAGAGCTGCCACCACCAGAAAAATGCCAGCTAAAATCGTGGCAGCAGATCCGCAAACCGTGCATAACAAGCAGTACTTGGTCCAAAAGGACCTATTCCCCATTGAGAAGGACGGCCAACGAACATGATGTGGTAGTTGATGATGATTTTGCTGATTTTGTCTATTGAGAACGACGGAAAAGATGCCAGACAAGTCGCCAGGATTTGGAGCTTGACTTTCTCTCAGACCATTTGTACCGGAAACTGTGACGCCTCCTCCGATAGCAACTGGGCCAGCTGTTGAGGACGACGGTTGCTGTTGGGATGTCTGTTGGATGATGTGAGTATAAGTTGGCTGTTGTGGATGTAAAGGTGAATTGAGGGATAAAATCGGTGGCGGGCCGAGGTTATTTCCTCCGGCTGTCGCCATTAATCAATTTAAATGGCTTGCCGTTGCCAGCAGCCAGGGAAGACAACACTTCCTCAAAAAATGACAAAGATCCCTATTCCTGATTAATAATTTGCACAAGCTTGTCGAAACTATCATTAGTTTACGAGTATTTGTTTAATTGTTAGTCTGTGATCAGGTATAATTTTGAACTGCAACATTTGCCGACTGTGTAGTGTAGATGGGTGGAGTGAAATTGGAAAACGATGATTAACTTTCTCTTCCAGCTGTGAAAATGAGCACGTACCTTCACCAACAGGCTACGCTGTACAATGTAATATCTTCCAGCGGTTTAGCTTCCTGTTTTCTTTCATGTACTTTTCTCATGCCACCATATGTAGGCGTCCAATGTTCAAACACTGTATCTGTATGTTTTATTGGAAAATATTTTCCCTTGAAATGGGATTTTCTACAGAATTCGATTAATACTTCTTAACTTTTTCGCCTATGTACGTGTGATTAGGTTTTTAATCAAAAAACGGTAATTAGCAGAGAGAAAGTTTTTCCCACAATAGCAATGGTCACTAATTTTTAACAGATAAATGTTCACATTTTCATTTGTTAAAGAGTTTATCCGAAATGTTGTATTTAGTCAACGAATCAATAATTGACACAACGCACTCGTCAACACAAACAACTTAAGTGCCTGCAGAAATACTTAATAACGCACTTTAAAATTAGTCATTCTCAGCACTCACGCGAACAAATTTTTCAAATACAAAGTTTCGCAAAGTCAGAAAAGAAACTTTAATGAAGAACTGTCGTTGTCAGCATGTCAAACTGATAAACCAAAACGAGAGCTCTCTCAGGTAGTTTCTTGATTGATGTATCTGTAAAAAGATGAGACATTTTTTTAGTTGAAGGGGTGCCATACAGCAATAGAACACAGAAAAATTACCATACTAATCACAACAACCCTATTTAAAACTGCGATTTCAAAAACATATATGCCTACATACCGTATTTTAATTCTGAACAGAATGCTCTCTTATAAGTATACATTTAATCAACATATTATTATTAGCTTATCTAACTTTAGATTAGATGAGTTCATGGTATTTTTTCGTATTTTGTAGAGTTTGCTGCGCCATTATAGCATTTTTATTGTATTGCCACATCAAACCTATAAAATTATTAACCTTTCCGTACTATACAAGTACACAGGTAATTTGTGTAATTTTTCATCGCTCGTCCAAACAACAAACTCTAATTTAATATTATGCAGCAAAGAAAATTAGTTTGTTGGAGTATGTAGCACTGTTTTTGATACATTGCAGATAAGAAGAAAAAACAGCCATCATCGTGGTATAATATACAGCGTTGTAAGAGTAGTAAGTAAGTAAATAATAAAGTAATAATATAATATGAAAATTAATGATACTCGTGGGAACAATTCTTGTTAGCATTCTGTCTTGATGCATAAAAATGTATGTTTTATATATGTTTTCTGTACTAATGCGAGCACGCTGTAATTTGCAGAGACGAAGAACAAAAGGTAAAAAAACACACACGTTTCTTTTCCCCATCATCATCATCATCACTGCAGCTATGTAGCTATCCTTTGCCCCTTCTCCCTTTAAAAGCAAACTTCCTGAGGAAATAACAAAACTGCAGGTGGAAGTATTTTAAAGATTACATTGTAGGGCAATTCGATAACAAGAAAGGAACTTTAGATGACGTATTATCATTTTTAGATAACCACTGCAGATACTCCCATAAAAAAACAATACAATATACAAGAGTATTTTTTATTGTTAGTGATGAGAGGGGAATAACGTAAAAAAAGAATAACGATGCACTGTTTTTCTACTAATATCAGAGAAGAGCAATCAGTATGTCAAAGTTAGTTTTAATTCAAGGGAAATAACGTAATTTAAATGTTTTGTTTGAATGTATCACAATGAAATTAAGTGGCTGCAAGAATATTTGAACGATTGCACACAACGTTTTTAAATAGAGTTTATATTTATTTTTTGTAGTCGAATAAACCAGTAATTAAATTAACAAACGAACATTAAAATTAGCACCTTGTATGAATGAAAAGAGACTTGTGGTTTAACAAAATACTAACATTCTTGTATTTTTAAATTATGCAATACTACAATTTTATTCTTCCCTGTTCCCAGCAGACGAAATAGTAGTATACACTGTACCTGTACAGTGTAACATATGAAGGCCTATGAAGTAATCTATTTTGACTTTTTAAAGTGGCATTACATAAGTTACAATGGGGCTATTATTGCAAAATCTACTGTAATGGCACACACTTGTACGAGATTTTATGTCAAATAGGATTGTTTCTAGATTTCTGACTCGTTTTTTTTCATTGAGGTGAAAATGATAATGCCAAAAGTCCCTGTTGAGAAATACTTTTCGGCACTGACTGATTGTGATTATATTGGTCATAGTCGTACGTAATAATGATATGATATGAGGAGATCTACATTACATACCTCTTTTGTACCCTTGAGGAAAATGCCATTTTCTCCAAAACACTCTAACAAATGGAAGCACACTAGCACAAACTCACGGATGCATAAACAAACTTACGTCTGCTGCTTATTTCACTAAAAAAGAAAGAATGAGACGAGAAGATATAGTTGAAATGGTAAGAAGTTAATGTCAAATTGTGAAAAGTGGTGGGTAATAACAGAGCGAAAAAACGACCGAGTCTTTTGCGTTTCCTGTTTGCTGCTTCTTTTATGGTGTTTGGTAATAAAGGTATTGTAAGTTGTTTTTTGTAAGATGTCTTAATGCTTTACCGCTTCATGTAAACTGCGATAAGTACTCCCCAAAAAATGTAACACTGAGAAATCATTTTTGGTCTATAATGTGTCTACGTGTGGAGAAAAGTACGAAGGATAAAAATGTAATTGTAGTAGAAGCAGCGAAGAATCTTACGCTTTGATGATGAAAAAAGGGAAGAAAAGGTAAAGATATTTGGGACGGGAAAGACGGAACAACAGACGGGTTTTCGGAAAGAGTTTAAAAACTCATTCTTCGTGAATGTTTTAGGAGAAGATTTAGGAGGACATTATGTATATCCTCTATAAATATGGTGTGTGGGTAGCAAGCCAGGGTATAAAGAAGAATGAGTAGGGGTCTCCTTTCCGTTTTCCCCTGGTTCAGTTGGTCTTGTGGAAGAAAACGGAACGGATGTAAGTAAAAGCGAATGTTGAGCTTGTAGTGAAAAAAAGGTAGGTATGTAAGAGTAAGTATGTATGTTACACAATTTCCTTGTACACAATCATACACACGCATGAAACAACTGAAACGGAATTAGTTTTTTTCTTTCTAACCTTTTCGTTAAAGGAATGAATGTGTAGAGAGAAATAGCAGCACATCAAAAATTCGATGATGTGATGCAGTTGACGATGCGATGCTGGTAATGATATGATGTTGGTTCTGTTGGTTTGAGAAGAGAAGGAAAAAAAATGCTTGTTAAGGAGAAAGAGATCAGGAGGAAAAAAATATCCAGCAAGTGTTGGCAATTTGAAAAGACGTGAAGGAATTGTGCTTCTGCTTTTTCAAGTAAAAGCAACAGAAGGAAGAAAATTTAAGGTTGTAAGTATCCCAAAACAGCCATTACTCCAGAACAGAGAGAAAGGGATGCTCATAATGGAAAACCATCACTTGCACGCTTTAACTTTTCCAGCTATGATCACATCTTCAATCATTCCCAGCACAGTACTGACTGGTTAAGCAAAGCATGGACCCAAGGAAAAAAGAGAAGAAGAATATTACCTTACGACACAACCCAAGAAGGAAAATAACAAAATGCATTGAAATGCGTACCACAGTACATAAACCATTTAATAATAATATGTAACGAGAAAGTATCTTACATGTTTATAGGAATTATAAAGAAAAGTGCACAAACATTCTCTCTCTCAACAAAACAGCAAAAAAACGAGTGTTGTGTGAGTCACCACCTCTGTCATCTCAAATGGAAGGAAGGTTACCACTTTATATATACAATCTACCCCATGTCGATATAATATTATCATTGTGAATAGAATAGACAGAAGGAGAGCTTTTATATTATTGGGAAGGACGAAAAAAGGAGAAATGTCTTTTTTTCTCTGAGTCTAGAATACAATGCATGCCTGTTTGCATTTTCTCACCAAGCCAGCAACCGCTCTGACTGGAGAAGCTAAACTTTGTATAAGAGAAAGTCTTTGGAAAGCGGAGAACTAAAATAAACAGAAAAGAGGGAGAGAGTGGCAATGGAAAACATGTCGTGTTAGCTGTGTGTTGCATGTTAAAGCTTAACACATACATGTATTCCATTTGATACAGAAAATGTTAGAATTGTATTTTATATAGCTGTATTATCGATCCAGGATATCCTAGGCTAAGATATGTATATACGTTTCGTACGGAACGGATACTAAAAGCTAAATATATATGCTTCGTGCATAATGGAAAAACGCAGATATGTGAGAGCTGTGTTTGTGTTCCCTTTGTATCTCGTTCGTTCATTTCTCTTTCCATCTATCTCCTTTTCACGATCGGAACATTATTCGACAAAATATCATCATCAATGTGCCACCATCATCGTGATCGCATATCATCATCTAACCGTTTTATTTCCTTACGGTGTACGGATAGTAATATATCTTGCCTTTCTCTTCCGGATAATGCTGCTTCGGCCTACTTCGTTACATTTTGAATGGAACCACATCTTACATAAGAGATGCAAATGCGCTAATGAAAATGGAAACAAAAAGAATCACGAATTTATAGTGTTCAATGTCTAATTAGAATATTGTATTAGAATTAGGAAAGACTCCAGGCGTCTGTCAGTCCGTGGAAATAATGTCGATGGAGAATTCGAACGAGTGTTTGTTTTTTTAAATCCTGTTTTGTGGCTTGAAATACTCTAGATTCTTGAAAAAATCTACATTTGGATAATAATGTTTATGAATTTAAAATTTTAATTATATGAATTACTAAATGGATCAAAAGGTTATAAAATTCCATTATTCTGATCTGAAAAGTCCGGAAGCATGGTTCTGATGTAATATTTACTGCGACTTATATTTTATAATATAAGTTTGTAAAGATTGAAAATATAGTCTACTTACATCGCACATCTACCCCTGTCCTGTCAACAACTATCAACATTGTGACAGAGAATGGCGATGTATTAATCGAACGAAGCTAAACAAGAAAATATTTATGCGACTCCAAAATTACATGAGAGAACATGTCTGTTGTTCTGGATTTGGATCTCTGTTGGCTTCCTCTTTCCTGCATTTTGTAATGTAAAAATGTAAAAAATGAAATGAGGGATGTTTTGCTCATTTTCTGCATCAAAATTATCAACTCCTTTGGGTGACGTTTGATCGGGCCTCGTCTCCTCGCTTAGGGTGCATATGAAATGCGTTCCCATTTTCTCGACGTTATCAACTTGATGTTTTCTCTTTACGTGCTAGCATGTAGCAAATATAAAGATATACAGGCGTTTATTAACAAAAAAAAACGATACATTTCGATCCTACGTATTATAGCATTCCGTGTTAGACAGGAAGTATCAAGATCAAGTAGATGGTATATATTGGCCATTATCAACACTTGCGACTTCGCGACCATTTTTATTATCATGAGTATCATTATTTTCTTTAAATATCTCGTGAGGACGACAAAAGGAAATTCAGAAGATTATAAGTTGTCGTTTTAGAAGATTATAAAATGTAATGTTCTCTCATAAATAGGTGACATGATAGCATTATAGCAGCAGTGACACGGCTAGGGGTAATGCAAGAAAGTGAAGGCTAGAAAGCAAATCATGCTCAGAAACTTGTATAAATGTTTATGCCATATAAACTATCAGGTTGATAACACCGAATTGTGAAATCAACTTATTTAAAAACAACAATTTATCTATAATACGCTCCAATTCAACAAACTGGTTTATTGTTTCAGACCACGCCATAATGATAAACATATTATGTTGGAATTTGGAATATGAGTAGAATGAACTGACTTCAGAGCATGGCGATATTGGCGATTGGCGGTAATGATGAAAGGTGCCTTGACATGTTTAATATGTGGGTATATGAAATGGAGGAAATGAACTTCTTAATGATTGTGAGTTAGTAAAAAATTAATAGATCGTATTACTGCTCACACACATTATGATAAGTAGAAACAATGATTTTTAAAATTCTACTTTCACGTGGGAGCAGAAGTAGAAATTTAGTAATTTTATGTTGACTGTTGACGTATTGATCAAAACAAACAATCCCCAAGATACTTGTTACGAATAGTGGTATATTGATAGTAAAAAGATGGATAGTATAAACATTGACTCCAAATTAAAACACCAATTTATTAGTCCAGTTACAGTTGTTATCTTCTGTCCTTCATGGTTATATGACAAAAAAATGGAAACAGTTTACATGCGAGGTTATTTTTATTTCACAAATTGCATTCACAACGAACGATGATTCATTTTACAATAGTGAGAACTCTCATAATATGTATGTGGCTGTGGTTATCATTTATATTTAAGCTAGATGCATTCTTATATTAAATGTTATACATTTATATATTTTGAAATCTACTGTCCACTGCTTGATTTCTACTAAATCGTACTAAATCTAGATGGACCACTACATGCTATTAGCCATTTTCTTACGGCTATTTAATTTAACTTCGACAACTAAATTATTTTTGTATTACCCAACACTCAAAATTGTCCTCATGGACAAGATTCTGATAATATCAGTACCCAGTTTGGAAATACGCAAAAATATTAAAATCTATTTATATTTATATGTGTACAAAACACACATTCTATTCTAATTTCCGCGACATGAATGGTGTCACTAAAATATTATGCGACCAATTTTCTTGTTCTCGTATGCATTCAAAGTTCGAAGCATGAGATCCCGAAGGCTCATGGGGTAAAGAATCGTCCCTTCCTCAATAGAGTCCCCGCCTACGATTTCGGGAATATACCCTCCTCTGAAAAAATGCTTTCCTGCTCCCATTCCCGACTGATGAGGAACCAAAAGAGGAGATTTTGAAGGACCCATCGTACTCGGCTTCAAATCTCCTCCAAGTTGACTTGTAGATTTGTTGTCTTGATTTTCATCTTCAGTATTTTCTCCAGTTGCCCCATTACTTTCGCCTGTTCCTGGCCATGGAACCGACCGTTTCTTGATATAATTGTAGCAGCAGGCCCTAAAGTTCCTTGAGCCACACATTACTGAGCACTCATTTCCGCATGAATCACAGCGAATGCCGTCCACAGAAACGGGGACACTATGATCCTGTGCCCCGGATATTACGGTTATAATTATTGATACTGAAAATCAAAGACACATTTTACTGCTAAAACTGCCCTTTTATGAATAAAGTCAAGTTATTTTAACCCTTAGTTGTATGATTGTTTAAACTTAAACTTACCCAGTAAAACTAAAGCAGACACTCTGAAGAAAGTTAGTTGCGTTCCTTTGGTACACATGATGGAGGTTAACGAGTAGAAAGTGTCTGGCCGATTCAGTTTTTTAAAAATTGGTACGATATGTCGACACGACGTGATTGAATGATACTGTGATGAAGAAAGCACGAAACAGGGACCCTTTTATACTACTAATGACGCCCCCATTTACAAAAAAATATCATTCTATCCAAGATACTTACAAGATATCACTTATCCGCTATCCGTTCAAAAAGCGAGCTAACCTAAATATGGGTCTTACTGTGTAGGCACTCTGATCCCAAAGCCTTTTCTTTTGAAAAAATAAAATAAAATCCATTATCATATTTATTACATTTAAGGATTCATTTGCACATCCACCTTCCAATTTTTCATTAGCAAAATTAAAAAATATAAAGTGCTTTCTTTGGCTTAGTGAGAATAAATTGAGATGATCTGGAATTCTGGAGAGACGGCTTCGTGAGCTGTTTTAAGCATTTTAGGAGTCAATTTTCAAAGAATTTTGTGAAGTCGGAGCTTCAAAGACTTTGCTGTTTTTATGTCTTCAAACTCCAACTTGTAAAAGGTTTTATGTATTATGTTGGATATGCGTTATGCATTCCAAGTAGGGCATCGGGATAGCAAAAGTCCGGATTTATTTGTCAACCCTCTCACAAATTAAACACGCATTGAATTTATTATAATTCCAATGTATGTAATATAAAAACAACGATTCTGAAGAAAAAGTTTATGATCTAGAGCGATGATGATGACATGGAAGAATCGTATGGATAAATAAAGATTACAGCCCACGATCAATCATTTACCCTATTGCGAGTAAAATTAAATCTTCCTTTAAATTTTAACCTTTCTGATGGATTTCTAAGATGAAAGGCTCAGTATGTGTTTATTATTGCAAGCTTTTTATTTAAAAAACCGAGGCTATTTATAAATCAAAAAGTCCGTCGAGTCAAAGGTATATCCGTTTCTTATGTAATTCACGTAAAAATATTTGCTGTTAAGTGTTAATACTTTTTATATTATAAAAAAATGATGCTTGGTGAGAAACGATAGTGCAAACAAAAACGGGTGAAATATGAACAAGAATATTTATCTTTTCAAATCATTTTTCTTTATTAAAACAACATTTTTTAGAAATAAACATGATAACTGACATTTCCTTATTTTTTCCGGTTTTTACAATGTCAGAAAAATATATATTTTATCTTTAGTTCTCTGATTAATTATATACACTGTTTACTTCTTTTTAAATAAAAAATACGCACGCAATAAGAAAAAAGTACTGGAAAAAGAGCTCAACTTCAGTAAATTTGAAGCCAAAAACGTCCAACCGACTCGATGACATCCACACTTAACTTTACATAGAAAAACACATTTCCAGTACATTTTTCAAACCTAAAATTAATCCTTTCCTAAGATTTACGGTGTGCATTCATTAAATATACGCTATTAATTATAACTATATGTAACAACTCATATAAATATAAAACACTGACATTTTTATTAGAACAAATAAGATTTTTAACATACACATAAGGTAAGATTGCACATTTTTATGCTATATTCACACATCAAAATTTAAACCTTTTAAAAAATATCTAAACTTAACCTACACAGTAACAATGAAGCCAATCTCACAACTCAACAATCACATTTTCAATTCTGCCTAAGAAGGATGAGCACGGATAATCACATAATAAAGTTTTTGCTTCAAGCAAACAATTTGATTAAATGTTTTATGATCCGTGCTGTATCAGTTATGAAATATCGTTTGGATCTTATAAATAGAATCACGACATTATTGTTGTGATCTAAGTAAAGTTAAAATAAATCGCAGACACAAACTGTCCTATTTAGTACAATGGGCAAGACAGTAAATAGTTATACATAAGTAAAGATCACTAAATGTAAGTATGCATGCATACGATGATTGTTTAAATATTATGCATTATTCTCTACGTTTATTGAGTAAACTGGAAATAATAAATGGTATCACTGAGCACCTTTACAAAGTTGTAAAATTCTTCTGGCTTTTTAGCAGGCTACATAGCCAACCAATATAGTGTGGTACATTAATGGAATAAACGAGAATCATCTAAAACGTTCGTTACATTATCAGGTGTCTATACAGTCTGATATTGTCAAATCTCATATTTAAATTTTACTGATGGAAAATGTTTAGTAATGCCTCATAACTTTGGCTTCTATACTGAACCACTTGGCACATTTTCAGAAAAAATATGTGCGTTTGAAATTATTTATAAATTGTAACATAAACAAAGATTGTCAACAAAATACATTCCTTTTTTCGACTTTTTAACCGTAAGATTTGCTATATCTTTTAAAAACTTCCCAAATAGGATAATGTGATTAGTAAAATTTTTTGGCCTGACTTTCTTTGCTAGATTTGTATAAAAGATATCCTAGTATAACCCCCATTTGAACAAATCCCATTGCAACAACTACAGTGGTGGAGACACAGCTCACAGTCGGACAAGCTCCTTGAGCGGCTGCTACCACCGGGGCGGCGTGAACGCGCTGCGAGACGGTTCCAACGTCGCGTTTCAAACTATTGATTCCCTCTTTAAGCTAAAATTTAAAATAAGACAAAAAATAAGGTTAGCATCGAATCTACAATGGTAATTTACAGCTAGTTAAAAATTTACAAAAAAATCTAAGTATTCTTACCTCATTGACAGATCCCGCAATATCAACATTCCCGTAACTTCCAGGACGAGCATTAGCTGTATCAACCTTGGATCCGACTCCTACAATTAGATTTCTGAAAGATAACCAAAGCGTGTTAAGGTATATAGCCGATTTTTTCCAGATGCATTAAACCTTGCAGTTCCAGACACAAAGGTACTTACTTGATCTCACGAGTTGCTGATACCAGTTCCCTGCTGGCAGCCAGAATGTTTTCAACTTCGTGACGTTGGAGTA
This sequence comes from Entomobrya nicoleti, assembly GCA_034695465.1. NCBI lineage: Eukaryota > Metazoa > Arthropoda > Collembola > Entomobryomorpha > Entomobryidae > Entomobrya > Entomobrya nicoleti. The sequence goes on along the minus strand of JAQFZG010003372.1, from coordinate 2,300 downwards.
CTCCTGCACCGGGAGCTGCTGGGATAGGTGCAGCCCCAGGTACTTGTCCTAATGAAGTTACAAGGAATGATAACTTAGAAAAAATATACCACAACATTTACAGTAAACTGAGCTAAATATATATGTTTAGCATTACCTGCAATTTGTTGGCCACCGAATCCACCTTGGCTAACCGAATTGACCAGGGATATGGTTGTTTCCTGTCTTCCAACAATTTCATCTAATTTTCTACTAAGAGTTTGTACAAGTCCCCGCAGCTCTGACTGGCCTTGGAAAATTTGTCTAAGTTCCCTAATTTGTTCCTCTTCGAACCAGTCATCATCGTCCTTTTCCTTTTGAGCTTCTGGATGCTCCTTAATGTACCTTTAAATTATGAATAAATTATAAGTAACATGTCCCAAAAATGACAAAAATCAAAGTCAGTAACACTCGTACATAACGAGAAAAGTTATACTTACTCCTCCTTCTTTTTGTCCAAGTCTTCTTGGTATCTCTGGAATTCCTGATCAAATTTGTGTTGTTCTGCTTGTTGTGTATCAGTAACTTGGCCACTTGCTTGGTCTTCATGTAAACTGAACGTTAAAAATTTCTGAACATCATGATCATCTACAAAAGAAAAAGATTTTTTATAGCAAATGTTCAATCATATTCAAGGCATATAGTTACATCAGAACATCTTTTAAAATACGACATACCAGCTAAACCGCCAGTTGCAGCCGAGATCCCAAAGTAGCCACTCGCCGGTATAAACACATTTTCCACGCGCATACAAAGTTCAAAATCGGTTTCACTGTTGCTCATCCCATTGTTAAACATAACTGTGAGTACGTTCTTGAAATAATGGATCTTTGTTCTAACAGGGAACGGCTTATTACGGAAATCTCTTAAACAGCCAGCTAACTGCTGTGTTGATCCATCGTTTTGATGGTCATAAACTTTGGTTCCGTCATTAGCCATAGCCATGATGTACGGGTTATTGTGCTTATTGTCATTGTCGAAAGAATCAAAAAATACTGCAAGACCCTTCCACATGTCTGTACTACCGAATACTGGACCTTCTTGTCCGGGCACCTCACTGAACCAAAACGCCTACAGAAATCATTCAAACAATTTTATTAAAAATCAACTCATGCTTCTTGAGAATGAAAGTTAAATGAATAAATCAAGTTTCATGAATGCATACTCACCAAACCATCAGCACCTATTCTTCCTCTCCCCGTCACCCGGAAGACTAGCTCGACCTCCCACCATTCAAAATTAGTCTGCATTTTTGACCACATTCTACCTTTCTGACTTTTTAAACTGGGTGTAATTCTCAAGTTCTCCTCCGAGGCAATAGCATCTAAGGTAAAGTTTCAAAATATGCGTAAATTATTCTATTCAATCATTCATGTTTCAACAAAAATACGTCAATAATTATATAAAAAAGCAAACTTACTGCCACTATGTTCCCAAAATGGAACGGTTCCATCTTTTTGTGCTAAGTATGGAGGCTTAAAGGAGTACTTGTACTCAAATCTCCTAAAAGGTTCTGATGCTAGTACATTTAATATGGGCGAAATAATTAAAAAATTCACTAGAATCTCAGCTAACGACCCCATTTTGTAAGTACTAATTTTTGTGTACGCTGTCGGTGGTCTAATAAATGCACTATAAAAGTTGACTATCAATATTAAGTACTTCGTCGACTATCATAACAAAATCCTTCCCTTCTGCTTTAGATAACCGTCCATAGGACAAAACACTTGTCCACTTTCAAGAATACGACGTGTCCACAGGTGTTTGAATTTCAATTAAATAAATTCTTTGAGAAAAACTATTAAAGCCGGTATTATATTAGCTGCTCACACTTATAGCACAACTAAACAATTAACATTTCAACAAACCTAATTTCCATACTCCATGTATACTTCAATTTTCTTCCAGAGAGAGAGAGGCTCAATTAACTTTTAACGTCATTTACCCATTAGCTTGTAAGTTCACTTTGCCCTGCTACCGTATGGCTTTTAAAAGGCCTTGAAAGTCTCTCCGGTGGTGATTATCATTAACAGCTTTCTGTCAATTATATTTTTTCACCTCATCTTCCTCAGTTTATTGATTTGAATTGGAAGCAAAAATAGAAAAAGTATGCTTGCATATTATTATTAGCCAACCAATCAACCAGAATTATTGTGTGTCGCAAACGCAAAGCCAACCTCTACAAATCGGCAAAAACTTACAACACATTCATTCAATTTACCATCTTACAGACAGATGTAAAAGTATGAACAAGGCAACATAACACGACGACAGATAGGTTT
>JAQFZG010003371.1:0-13787 GCA_034695465.1 Entomobrya nicoleti | reverse complement strand
AACAACAATGTTAATCATTATCATGTATCGAATCGTTTCAGCTCCGTCGTTATGATCGCTATTACAGCGGGTTTATTGGTTGTGGATTAATCCTCTCCATGAATTTACCATGTAATTTGTATCGGAGCATCTCCTAAGCTAATATTGCACTGCAATTGAGCAATTTCTCCTGCTACAATCGTATCTTATCCAAATGCAAATGGAACAATGTTTGGTGGTACTACAGAGAATGAGATGGGTAAGAAATGAAGAAATATAATAAATGAATATTATCAATGATAAAAAGGGTACATAAATGGGCTTAAGTGCAGCTAAAAATATAATTTGTTCAGGAATGTAGTAGAGAAGCCCTAGCTCTTGCTTTATATCTTTAAAAATCTATTCCATTTTCTAAACAAAATTTGTAATAGTAGCACTTTGTACTTGTGTAATTGAAACTTTCTGCGACGTTGCCGCTAAAAATCACAGGATCTATCGAAATAATGCTGCTTCTTTGCCCAAAGATTTATGTTTGTATTCCTTTTTGTGTGTTTGTTCTAACATCTGAGCCGTGAAATGTCCATGAAATTTGTAGGGGTAGGTCTCCTACCGGAACATAGCATGAAGACTGAGCTGATGTTCCCCATAATAATGGCTCATCTCCAAAGGAAATAGGTAAGATCCTAAGAGCAAATTCAGAATGTACAACGGATAATGACAGTGCAATGATAATTATGGAAAAGAAACAGAAAAGGAGTTTATTTTATGAAGAAAGTGTGCTTTTGTATTTGAGCAGATAGCCTGCCTATTTGAACTGCGGAAAATATCTTGCCATTCACGATTAGTTTTGTAGTGTAATTTGCGCTGAAAGTTAACGTTTTCAATCATGAGCACGCTATTTCTTGCGCCAAACTTCATGGTGGATACTCCAGTTTGTGTAGTACTAGATGTCTCAGTTCCATGCAAACTCCAGGTAATTGTCAAGGAGTATTACCAAAACTAACCATACATGTTAAATGAACACTAGCTCCGGCGTCTACTGCCTCATCACCAAAACTGAATGGTACAATTACCTGTGCAACTAACCCAACATGAAATATGATACCGTTGTTGATAATTATATGATAATTAAGTAGTTTTGATTAAAGATTATTATCATGATTGATGAAATGTTGTATAGCAAATTATGCTTCCCGGGAAAAAAACATTGAAACGATTTGCTTAACCATAACTTGCATTTCCAAATTTCCACGAGTGGTGCTTCCTTGTGCATTTTGGGCAACGCAGGTGTAAGCTCCTTGGTCACTTGCTCGCTGCACATTTTTAATAATGAGAGTTCCATTGGGGAAAACAGCCTGTCTTCGGTTGATTGGCAGTACTCGGTTATCTGTTAGGATCACAAATTAAGATATTGAATAAATGCATGTCATGATTGTCCATTATCTCCCTTGAAAGTAGGTGAAAGTACCTTTCTCCCAGACCACAGCGTCGATTGGGTAGCCTGCAACGGGACAATTTATTTGGAAAGTTTCTCCTGCAACCACTTGTGCTTTATCCTTTGGCTTGACGTGAGGAAGACCGTGATCGTTCAATCTGGCAATGTGATAAGCGTTTCCAACTTTTGAAATGAAGTCAACATTTTGGAATAATTAACATGTTTTTCAAATTTTTTACTTGTGAAGTCCTCCATCGTTGCTGTGTACGTTGGTGACTGGTGATATTCAAATGGGATACTACTTCTCCGTTGGCTATAACGTACCACAGTCCAACTGCCACTCTATGGAGCAATTAAATAAACAGAAAAAAAGTAGTACAATTTTTACAATTAGAATGTTGGAATTTGAAGGGTAGTTTTGCAGATGAGTGTTTGACTTTTTGTAAACAATTTTATTTTAAATGAAAGCTTATTTATATTAACTCGCAAATTATATTTGAAGAACGAAAGTTGGTATGCAATTTTTCTAAAGACGGACTCTTGTCGAAGTTCAAAATTATTTTTCCGGTGGAAAACAGGTTAAATTTAACCCCGATATTGGAGTAGGGTGAGACAGCTTCACAATGTAAGCCAATGTCAGTACAAACATGGGATTTGACTCGCTGCCTACCATCACCATTTAATTTTGAGTCAGAATGTCCAGCTGGTTCTGTTTTATAGCGTTACAAAGCGTCATTGTTATCTCATTTTTAATATAAATACACAATTATTTGTGGTAATAATCTGGCGTCTAATAAGCCTGAATGTTTGAAGTACTACTATAAAGCCAAATCCCATTTTTATATTTTTGTAATTAATTTATTATGGTGTAGACTACAGACTAGGTATTTAGGGTGACTTAATAGCTGTTGAATTGTAATTTACCACATCAACATCAAAATCAGGTTCTTATCATATCATATCATGTGTATTTATGCTTGATTGAAAAGTCCCCCACATAATTCTCCAGAAGTATTTAGTGAATCACAGTAAATGAAAGATGACGAAAAATGCTTAATCTAAAGATTGATTATAGTTTAAAATTAATGCGATTTCACCCAAATATCATATACACCAAATATACATGCCGATGTAGCATAACCATATTTTTAGTTTTGTTTCCAAGTGGGTCAACCTACGGGGAACAAATAGCGTAATTACACCTCATTTCACCAAACTGAATTGACTGGTTTCACCAAAAATTGATGACCATGTAATTCTTACCTAAAGGTTTGCTAAAGGCATGCTTGTTATCACTATCCATTTGTTGATTCTGGCCAATTTTTTACTGTTCCGTGTATTTGTGCACCCTTATGCAGACAATACGTTAAACATATGCACTATTCAAACATATCTATTGATCATAAATAACCTAACCGCTGGAAGCACCAGGTCAAGTTGATAATACATGTACAGGTAATTCGACTGCTGTTGATTTGCAAGACACTTCTGAGTAAAAACATCTAGATTTGAATTAACTTGCGAATGTGTCCTGTTTTACTTCAAATGCACATTCTGTTTCTGGCGAGATTGCCAGATATTGTCGGTTTTCTAAACTTACGTTGCTTGGATATTTTATTAGCGCAGTTATTGGTTTTAAATCAGATATTCATGATAGCATGTGCTATTCTGATTTGGTTACAACTTACAAATGGTTTATTTGCTAAAAGGTCGGAGAAGTTTTGAGTGAAGTACCATATGCTGCTTCAGTGATATTTTTTGTCGTGATTAAAAACAACGCCTTTAACAACATGGATAATGTTATTTATCCGGGGATTTACCTTCAAAGGATTCATCCAAACGTTCAGCAAAATGAGGTACGAGAATATCTCGTAGGTTCATTTGGAGGTAAGTTTTTAAAATGTTCATTTGCCAAATACATTACTACTAATGTTTATAATTCTAATAGTAATGTCTTTATTAGATATTCCAAACGAAATAAAAATTTACAAGAAGGAAGGCAAGCTCACCCTTCTTTTTTCGGGCATTGACTTAAACTATGGGTTAATTCGGCAGATTTTGGGAAAGTCGAAATTGCATGGGCGCTTACCGTTCATTCAAACCCCGGTAAGAACGCATCAAACCATGAAACACTTAATAGTATTTCGTTAACTTGTAATAAATAACATAATCATCAACCTGCAGGACTTCGGGTGTCCCCGAGACGAAACTGGCAACATCCCTCATCATTATCTTCTTTTACACAATAAGCTTAAAGTCGCTAACGGTGATTTTCCTGTGTTGAAAATATTCCACGAAAAGTTTATGGAGATCTTCGGAGATTACAGCAAAATCGGACCCGTAATAGTGTACAATGAGGTAAATCAGAATCATTTAGTTTTACTTTATGAAAATGTGATGATAAAAAATGTTAATTTTATAGCATCCCGATAATATCTACAAGGATTTCCTGGCTAAATGTGGACGGGTGATTTCATTACAAGCATTACCTAATTGGGTAAACAAGAAACGTGTTTTGGGGAAGGACAACACTGCTATTGAATATAAAACTGCTATTGAAGCCATGCAGCTGTGTGGTAAGACTTATGCCAGAATTGTCATTTCGCATAGTCTCGCCAATTAACTTTATACCATATTTTGTTTAGCTGTACACAACCTGCGAGGTTTGCTCTCAGGTGAAGTGAAAGGCTTCATAACCAAAGATACTGGAGGGCTAAGCAATATGAGGCTTTTCCGAGGACTTGGACCCAATGGGTTGGTGTTGAATGTCGAAGGTAAAATTTATAATCGGATTATCTATGCAAGGTTTATCTTTATTGCGGTTATATATTAAAAATTGGTTGATTTTAGAATTGCTGAAAAGGGATGGATGCATTAGGTTCGATGAGTTGGATGAGGGAATTTTTGATCACGATACAATAAAATTACTTGAGATAACCTGTTTCTGGTGCTCGAAGCCAATACTACCGATTGGAGTTGATCCTAACTTTCGGTGGTATGCTGGGATATGTAGTTGTAGCGTCAAAAAGTAAGATTCGTTTCATTATTGATTCACTTAAGCTTTTACAACTTGTGTGTATACAAATGTGTAAAATAATATTTATTCAGGCGAACTTGTTCGAGACACGATCAAAAGTTCTTCATGATGACCTTGGCTCCCAGAAAACAGAAAATATTCTCATTTCAAAAGTACCGTTGTGACATGATTAATGACCCTGTGATACCTGTTCTACCTGGTTGCCTTCCGCAATATACGGATGCCGAGGAATTTGAAAATATTCCATTCCGATCATTCCAGGTAGAATGTTTGGAAAACAAAAGGGAGATGCACTTGAAGCAAACCACTGGCGTTGTTTTACTCGTTACATGGATTGAAACCTTGAAGGACACACGGACTTTTGCGATCGAAATGAAGGTCGAAAAAACAAGTTTCTGGGGGCTCGAGAAATTTGGAAGCACCCCACATATTTGGTTGAAGAAGGTATGAAATGAAATGTTTTTTAAACACTTTTACATTCATATTTTTAATATAACCATTTATCTATGTAGGTTATAGAACAAGATAAACCTTGGAATGGAAAACATGCATTCGAGGAATATGTTAGCGTGAATCGTGGGACTTGTATCATATCCAAAGTACATGGTATCAAGCCCGGTCCACGTGAACACCAGTCTACCGTCATCGTTTCGGTTGATTTACCTGTGGGAACGACAATTATGATAGGAGAAAAATATAAGCTATTCCCAAAGCCAAACAACTCTGAGGAAGTGGCTATAAGGAACACAATTGATAAGTGGAAATTATTCCTGAATAGAAGAAAGTTTGAGTTTGAAAATTACAGATGTTTAATCAAGGAATGTAGTACTGTATGTGATACTACATGGGGAACAAGCAAAAAAATGTACAAACTACAAAAAATGATTGTCCATGTGAACGATTCTCCGTTGTGGGAAGGGTTTCGCAATGATTTAGATTCTCAAAATGTGTACCTGGCAATGGATATGAATATTCCAGTCAAGGTATTATTATTTTGCTAAACATGTTTGACGATTTCAATCTTATCCAATGTCCTGTCTTTTCTCATTAGATAAATGGACAAGCTGAAGTGGTTAGAGACACCGCAAGAATTACTCGAATAAAGTACTTGCCAAACGCTGTATATTCGCCATCAATAAAACAATGTTGCTTGGAAGTCCACGTCATTCTTAAGGAAAATTTTGAAGTCGTAGAGGGGAAATCCTCTTTTTTTCCATGGTGCATACGGCCTAAAGCGGTTTGTGGGGAACGATATGGAGAGAACCAGACAGGAAACGGTAACATATTGCAGGTTGCGACGGCTTATGACCCTTTTATGCAGAAAGTCTTATGGGTTAATAACGCCAACTCAATAATTGGTGACTGGAAGAGGACTCCGCTGGTAGACCTTTCGTCTATGGACTATTTGTTAAAACCTAGCAAAACTATTAAGCACCGTACTGAAATTCCACTGCAAGTTAACCACAACCTTGATAAGGAAAAGATTAAACAGATCGAGAATGAACTTAATGAGTCACAGGTAAAATCGTAATCCAAATTTCATATACTTATCATTTATTTTTTCATTATTTCAAGTTTTTTTCAAACTCCAGGCGAGAGGTGTGCATAACATGCTAAGGAATGGACTAAGTATTTTGCAGGGTCCCCCTGGTGAGCCAGATTTAGTGTAATTGCATGCAACCAAGATTTTTTTTAAACGTAAATATCTTCTAAAACAGGTACCGGGAAAACTACAAGTTGTGGTTACGGAATTGAAAACCTTTATTTGACCGATACTGGCTTTATAATTGCGGCATGTCCAAACAATTACTCGTGTGATGTACTATTTCATAAGCTTCTGCAACTCAACAAAAAACACAATGTTGGGATGAAAGTATGTAGAATGTTGACAGGATACAGAGAAAGAAACAGGATGTATGAAAATGAGGCGAATTCTTCTAAAGAAGGTATGCATTGCTTGACTGTAAGATATATGCGCTTACGCTAAGCTCATGTCTTGACAAATTTTTAGACGATAATTTTCTTCATGTAATGATGCGGAAAGACCCCCAGTGGAACGATCCAGAGTTGATCGATGTACTCGAAAAAGAATCACGCCTTGGCATGGCATACCTCACAAAAGACGAGCAAGGAAGGATACAAAGCCATAATGCCAAAGTTGCTCGATCTGTTCTTTTAAATATTGACGTTGTTGTGTGTACGGTCGTTTGTGCCAGCGATTCAAGACTTGAAAATTGCTTGACTTTAGATAATGGGGAGAGGAGAAAGATATCCGGCCTTGTGATCGATGAGGCCTCATTGCTTGTTGTGCCCACAGTTCTCCCATTGCTCGCGTTTGGTAGCAAACGAGTTTGGCTTTTAGGTACTTTCATATTATACATTCAAATCTAACGTTTGCTAATACAATGACATGCATCTTTATTAGGTGACCAGTGCCAGTTAGGTGCTACTATTACAAATGGATCAGCTATACATGCTTGTTTGGGAACATCATGGATGGAGATGCTTCTCTTGACGTAAACCAAAACTAACATTACACACGAAAACGGCTTATCATTATGTTTAAAATAAATCTTAATTATTCTTTAGGCCCGTCGTGAAAAATAACGCCCTATTTACAATGCTGAAAGTACAGTATAGAATGGCAGATCCTATCAGAAAGATGGTGTCGGAGTATTCTTATGGAGGTGAAGTGGAATCTTCAGTTGAAGTTCGGTCCAGAAAATATGATATTTCAAGGCTTCCAAACTTTCCGGAATTAGTAGGAAAAAACATGTGTTGGTACACATATAATCAAGGCCATTCCAACAAGGAAGTAAAACTAAAGGTATTTTAAGAATCTACGTACACATGCAACATTACGAATAAAGTTTACCGCTTTTTTGTTTGATTTCAGGGCTCCAGCTCCTATTTCAATAGATTCGAAGTTTCGATCACAAAATACCTTTTGGTTCAACTTCAAATGTCTGGTCAGGATATGAGCAAAGTTACCATCATAAGCATGTATCAAAATCATGCACAGGAACTTAAAGAAATGGCAACAGACCCATTATTAGCTTTTGGTGTAAGAATATGACTTTATGATTATTTTACACCTAAATATGTGTAATACATGTCCAAATGATCATATTTTTTTTATTAGGAGGTTAATGTTTCAACTGTGGATTCTTTCCAAGGGCGCGAGGAAGAAGTTATTATTGTTAACTTTGTCCGCAGTAATCTGAAGTTTAATATTGGGTTCCTTCGAGATAAATCCCGGCCTACTGTAGCCATTTCAAGATGCAAACACTATCTGTTTTTCGTTGGAGATATACAAACAATTTACAACTGTGGGGTTCCTGATATGAAACGGTTGTTAATGATTCAGTCTCGGCTTGAGGTAATGGTTCAACGTTTTAAATTTGAGGAATCTGCTGCTGTACGGTTCGGACAAACGAATTTACTCAACGAGTACTTAGAAAAATACTGTTCTAAAAGTCAGAAATAGGGTTTAATGCAGAGAATTGTGAAAAAGTAATGTCGAAAAGAAATTAGAAAATAAGCATTGAGTACATTCATTATTTGTATCGTGTGTATGGTTTTTATGTTCGAATTAATGTCAATGTAAGGCTGTGTATTGATTTAGAGGCGAACAGTGAGCAAATGCCAGAGGATGTGTCTATAGTTTAATAAATGTTCACCGAAACAATTGTATCTATAGGAAATAATGTAATGTAATTTCGCATTTACTGTGTATTTTGCCTATTTATTTTATAATTTTTCTCAGTATGGTGAACGTATATATTCATTTAATGGACTTGCCCAATCTGTGTTTTGAAACAATAATTTTGTGTTAGGGACGACTAATATTTTTTATTCTCCAAATCATAAATAAAGCTATAAATGTATGTAATTTTCCCAAGTAATCATTACATGTCGAGATATGCTGATATTTTTTACTAATCTGAGTTGTCCTGACCTGATGTTTTTAAATCATGCGCATCTGATCTTACATCATATTACCCATTTTCGTCATCCAAATTAGTAGCCTTGAGTCTTTTTCTTTGATGCGTCGTAATTCTGTTCCTGTTCAAAGGTCTTCGTTTTATTACAAGACTTGGTTTGCTAGAATTTGAAATAGTTACACTCTGGGTTTTTTGGGTAGAATTGAAACTGGAAACGTTTACTTTTGGCTGCGGGATTGTCTCTTTCCTAATAACCTTTTGGAAGTTACTGCTGGAATTTTTCACATCACAAGATATCATAGGTTTTGTAGTTGAAGCCGGAGATAAGCGTTCCGCCAAATGTGTTAGACCTGCCTTTCTTTTGTTTTTTTTAGGTGACTTTATGAACCTATCTTTGTTTCGGTAAGCGTTTTCACCATCACTTTTCAAATTATCGGGTAATGCAGCACCCAAAATGGGCCCTGCTAGTCGTCTTTCATCCATTGTAATTGATCCTTTTGTTATTTTCGTACGACTTGATCTCCGTTTTCTATCCACCACCTTACTGTCTCTCTTGGGTAATTCATCACTGGAAAATGTGTCATAATTTACTAGACATGCTGGTAGCTTCCGACTCATTGATTCTAGTTTAGACAATTCAAATACACTCTGTGGGTGTTTAGGAGAGTGCCATTCCCATTTATCTGGTAATTCAGTAGCGGTTTGCTGAATTTTGAAAGTGTGAGGTTTCATAACAATTTTTTTCTGTAAGAATAAGAAAAAATATTAATTAATTATAGGGTTCAATTATGAAATCAACACCAACTAACAAATAAATCTGCCCGAATTTCTTACATCAATAGGCATTAATGTATCTGGTCTAAAATCCACCAGAGGAAGAACTTTCTCCTTCTTTGGACCAATCCTTCGTTCTTCGGTTTCGCTCCCCTTTACGCCTTGTTTTTTAATTTTATTTTCGTTAGGTTCAACTACTGATGCCTGCCCAGGAACCAAGAGATGTCTCATCTTGTTTCCAACTCCTCTCAAAGTCATATAATATGTAAAGCTGTCCAAATAAAAATCAGGTAGACTTGTCGTCAGCATTGGTTCTAATTCTGGGCAGCACTTCTCAACATGACGATGAAATTCCGAAATGAACTTGGTTTCATATTTGCCAGGGCATTTGCACCTGTAAAGTGCTGCTCCAATTTCATGATGTTCCCGAAAATGGTTATTCCAGTATTGCAATGTCTCATAATTATGTGACATACCACATAGGCTGCAATATCTTAAGTTGTAGCTGCCAGGCTTCACTATTTCACAGTTGACCTTATAATGCTCCAGAAGCAGGAAGCGCCGGTCGCGAGGTCTAGGAGCGTAATAGTGCGCATACAGTTCTGAAATAAAAAAATATAGACATACGCTAATTTGGTTCATGATATTTTGAATATAATATAATTTATTAAAATAGTCTATAATTTTGTGTACCTTTTTCCAAGTTTTGATAAACTTCCTCAAAATTTAAGGTTACGTTTGAAGGACTCCGCCATAATGTAATGATGGTTAGTTGTTCCACAGCATGTTGATAAAATCTTTTAAACAGGGCAATATTCTTGAATTTTTCAATAGTTTGATTGATATCGCTTGCTGTATTACTGGCCGAATATGTATCATTAGGTTGGGCTATAGTTTCCGGTTCATAGTCTGAGTCATCTTGGGGTTCCTCGCCATTTCTTATACCCAGTTCTTTGAGCAGGTTGTCTACAATTTCATAGGAATACCCTTTTATCCCATTAGCCGCTTCAATCGCCACGCTAGGTTGAGTACCATCCAACCTAACCGGAAAACATGAACCTGAGACATCTTCTAGTAACTCGTTTCTTGAACCAACTGGACCGCTTGCATTGGTTGAACTCACAACTGAAGGATTAACAAGATCCAAAGTGCTTGTTTTTCTTAGAGCGCAAATCTTTTCCTCGAGAAATAATACTTCCTGTCCCGTCAGCGGATACTTTGATGTTGGCTTAATAGGACCATGACGCAGTGAGTTGGATATTCCAATGACGTCCTCTGATAAGTCAAGATAAGTGGGACCAAATCCTAGTGATGTAACTCCTCCAATAATACAATCCTTTTTTACAAACTTTGGAATATCGCCATCAAGGAGCCTCTTGACATAGCTGTATAAAATTTCACCTTCATATCCCTCTGCTCTCTTCTTTTCATTTCGTGGACTACGGCGTGAGCCAACATTAGTGAAATATTTCGTAATAGTTTCCTTTTCATCGCTTGTATAAACCTTACGCAGCATGACCTCTGCCACCTCGATGTTCCTAAACACCAACCACATGGGCACGTGATAATCAATGACCCCATGCTCCACCACTCGAACCACGTAGAAGAATAATTTATGCTTAGTCTTGTAGCACTCGATAACTTTTCCTCTTGATATGCGAAGTTGTTTTCTTAAAAGGATTATAACTGCAACTGGTTCTTCAACACCGAATATGTGATCTTCTACTCGATGTAAGTCCAATGGATTCAATTCTGGTCTTTTATTTAGTTGTTCCACCTTGGCCGCACTTGCTCTGATCGAAATGTTTGGAAATTCGCTTGGCAGCATTATCCGTTGGTCTTCATTGTCATGAAAGTCACCCAAAACTTCCAAGCAGGCCACGTGGCCGCAACGACATTCCTTAAAAACAAATTTTAACGCAATGGTCAATATTTTGAAATGTTTTGATCAGAAAAAACGTACACTTACTGGTCTTTGCTGAATCCTTCGATTGTAGGTCCATCCATAGTTGATTGTTATTTCTTCTCCAGGTATGATGTTCCGAGTTGCGATAAAAACGCACTTGTACTCGCCATTATGAATATACGTAACGGCTTTTGCGGATGGGTAACAGCCGTTATTACATAACCTCATGGCGGAACCCTCCAAAAAAGGGTCAATGTAAACTTCAAGGCCATGCTTTAACACCATCAGATATTCCAGTCGCTTGTCAGTGGGAATCTCCTTTGTCAGAACACCTTTGTATTCCCCTAAAAATTCAAACTTCTTAATCACTTCCTTGGCATAAAGTCCCCAGCCTTTTTCTGATTGAAAATGGGTGCAAAGCTTGTTTCTCTGGATCGCAAAGGTCTTGTTTTTCCATCTGATAAGGTGTTAAACAAATGCAAGGAATAAATTTAAAAAATATGAAAGTGACATGTAAAATTCATGTTAGTTGGTTAGTATTCTATTAATCAAGTATAGTTGCATTATGGTCAGGTAAAGACGTCAGTTTCTCCTTATACGCTACGAATTTAGATAATGTACATTATACAATTGAACTTACGGATTATTTTTGCAGCTGGACGAGCATTCGAGGCACGCATAGCTATTCTTCCTGTTGGGGCATCCTTGAGTCGAGGCACAGCATTCGCCATTTTTCGGCCGGCATTTGCATTTAATCAGAGGCTTAGCTATCAAATCTTCCTTAACACAAGTTTCGACCTCATGTTTAATGTCATCGGTCATTTTGGCTAAAAGCGACATTCAATAATGTTTATTTAAACCACCTACTTTTACCGTATCAATTCATCATCTAACATAATTATGCTCCGTTTTAATCATTAGAGCTTACAAGTAAGAAGATAAATGTAGTCACAATCTTTGGAACATGTCTCTTCTGTAGCGGCTTCCTTGTGGCTAACATCGATGAGAATCTTGTTCGAAGGTGCCATTGCTTAATACACACGGGGTAAAATATTGTAACTAACCACTGCAATTTACGACACAAGATCACTTGTTCTATAAAAATGTACTCAAATATCACTTTTTTCCAGTAAGTTTAGTTTTATTTTCACGATATCTCTCGACTTTAATCAGGCAGCAATTAATTAAATGTGTATTAATTAGTTATTAACATGGTCGTTTATATCTAAACTTAAACCATACGTCCAACTTATTTTACTGCAGATAATCAAAAAACTCCAAACGTAGGTGTGAAATTTTAAACGGTTAAAATGGGGGGAAACACGGTATTAAACAGAACTGTATTTAGTACCACAATTTAAACGCAACGTCAACAGTTTACCCGAAATATTTAAATGTAAGTTTACACAAACAACAGAACAAATAAATATATTTCAGCAATTACACATTCAAGTAAGTATCAGCTTCTTTTTACAAACAATTATTTACAATTTAAGTTGTGTAGTCTTCATGACTTGTAAATTTGATAGGTCCCTTTCAACCTCATTACCAATTTTTACCTTTCCACTTTCATATCAGGTCATAAAGGCATGACTCATGACTCATCATGATCAGTCATGGTTGACAGAGTGAATTCTACCAATCGTTGTATTGTCGTAATCCGCACAAGGAGCTTTACATTACCTAGCCTTCGTAATTGGTCTAGTTTGGTGTTGAGCATATCACATGTTCTACATTTATGCATTTACTACCCTAATGTATGTAGCCACTCATCAAAGCTAAAATAAATTAAATTAACAAGAAAAGTGATTAGGGTTGTAGACATTTAATAAACCGTGTAAACTTATTATACCTGATCCTTCTGAATGATTAACTGAAATTTGCATTTCAAAAATTTAAGAACTGTATTGGCACCGGGATTTTGGGGGTCAACTAAGTTTTCTGGATCCGTTTCAAGATACTAGACCAAGCAGGGATTTCTAGACGTGAAATCGGGGTTTTCTTTAATACTTTGCTTAGCTTAGGTACTCGGGGTTTTAAAGTTCGCTCTAACTATTCTCGCGAAATCTTTGCTTGCGTGAGAAAGACTGTTCACTCTGACATTGATACTAATTAATGCTGTCCAATATTTAAATGGTACTATAGGATAAAAGTGTAGAATTTTGTGATTGTGATATTGCTTTAACTTAATTTTATCACAATAAGGGAGGAATCAAAGCTTAATTACAGTCATCTGTGTATTATGCTAAAAAAAAGTCAGCATGTTGAAAAATTTCAATGGAGACGGGTCTTAAGAACGTGTCAATTGTTAAAACAATCGTACGGAGAGTTAGGGGTCAATAATGTTACTATTTCAATATTTGTCATTTTCCATTTAGAGATATTTTGTTTTTAGGCTGGGTGTAACCTCGAAATGTTACTCAGTTCCTCGCGTTGTAAAACAATCCGTCAATATATACATGAGTGCATGAACTGATTATATAACCGCTAAATATATGGCTGACAGTTATTCAAAATTATGTCATGTATGAGTACATGCTTATGTAAATGGAAAATAACGGAAGGTGCGTTTCATTGTGGAACAAATTTGGTGTTTACTGAATGGTTGTGGTCAAGTTGAAATGAATACTCGTTGTTAAGCCCTTTCGGAACCTATACATTTACATCACATCATAAACAAAGCATAGCTCAGTTTCTTGCCATAGGGTACCT
>JAQFZG010003370.1:0-13788 GCA_034695465.1 Entomobrya nicoleti | reverse complement strand
TTGGGATTGGATGATACATAGTCTCCGAATACTTTGTTTTCCAGTAAAGGTTGCTTTCAAAGTATTAATGTGAATTTCTTTTATTCCACTACTTCCAAAATATTCCTTCGTATCATTGTAAAGCAAACATAAATACTTACCGAGGATTTTTTTCAATAATACCATCGATCGATTTAAAGACTGGGGATTTTACATCGGTGTAAAACTTCGTTTTGTTAAAAGGTCTTCCCCCTAAACCTGTTTGCTATTATTTCTTCCTGGATATTTCTATTTTCGTCATTCCGATGAAAGAAGTAAAATGGAAAAGTACCAGTTTTATACTTATTAGTAGCTCCCTGAAGGAAAATCAGAGGTCAAAATATAAACATCAACCGGCTACAATTTTTTTGCTTGTTTTGAAAATGTTCATATAAAGTTGGAATTATTAAACGTATATCATGACAGAAACTTTCTGTTCATGACATTAGTACTTCTTCTAAGGAAAGATGAAAGATGCTTTTTGATTTACAATTTTTGATATTACCCAATAACTTTTTATACATACAATCAACTGAAACTAGAACGTTGTATCAACAAATAAAAACAGAATTCTAAGGATTGCTAATTATCTTGTTTCAGCTTTCGTGTTTTCATTTATGCGCTAGCTATACAATTAATAATCTATGAAGCAAAGAGAAATGGTCCAACACAGTACCTTTTAACTATGTTTCTTATATCGTATAGTAACATATTACATATACTTTCATTCAATTAGATGTGACGCGTTATGTAACGGTCACATTATATCATCCATCATCTTCCTTCTTCTAAACAAGGGACAAAAGTTCAAGGGGTTTTGTCCGTTAGTACCTTTCTTCATCCTCACGAATTCCAGCTTCGTGAGAACGCAGCTGCCCTTGATTACCCAAAGCAGGACTAGGTTGAAGAAGTGCATTCAGCACTGTCAACCTTTTGTCCAGCTGCAGTTGTAAGAAAAGAGGAAGGATGCGCGTCATACAAAGCTCATGCTGCGGTTATGGTTATGCTTATGCTTATTTTTCTCTCTCTCTATTGTCAGGTCATCCTTTTCTCACCGCATTTTCGTGGGAATGGGATGAACTCACGATAGCAAGCTGCAGTTCAGCTTGCAACCAGAAAAAGGTCTTTGTACCTTGTATTCAATAAAATGAATAGCTTTTAGAATCTCTATTTTGCGTCAAGAATGACCCAATTGAGGCTTAGCTTGTTTCCAGTAAATTCTTCATTTACGCACAGTTTTATTTTCTTTGAATACATGTTGTATGTAAGTGAGTAATATGTATGTCTCTACGTATTTTAGTAATGAGTATGAGCGGTTCAATTATACCCACTGTAAACGGACTTTCCCCGTCCACTCCTTCACCAACTACCGAACCAAGCTCATGTCTCATGTGCTTAGATTTGTTAGTGTTATTTTTTAGTTCTAGAAATAAAAACGTTGACTTGTATTTGTGTATGCAAGTCTCAAATCAAAAAACTTTAATGTCATATTAAGAAATTTATTTTTCTGAATAACGGCACATTTTGGCTCCCCAGAGAGGACTTCGGTCAAAGTGATGACCTAGTACTTCCCACTATACATTTACCAGGATTGATCACCCTCGGTTAAATTCCCCCCAGTTATTTCCCCAAAAAGACTGCAGCAGTGAAGTGTAAAAGGTATTGAAATTACCCCTTACACATCGTTCAAAGGTAAAAGTGCAAAGCAATAAGTTTTCAACAAAAAGGTGAAGGAAGAGTTGTTCACAGTGCTCAACCTCAAAAGTGTAAAACTACTCATCTCTCGCCCTTGGCATAGTACGGTTAGAGGAACACCAAGAATCGAGTATTATTCAAGAGAAATAAAAAGATAGAGAAACCTACACTTCCGAGAAGAGCACCATCATAAAGTAGGGTAAAAAAGTCAATTTTATTCTTTTAAAAATTAATGCTTGCTCTTTTAATACACGTACACTTACTCTGAAAAGTGTAGCGTATCCATATATCTTCACTCGTGAAAAGAGTGAGAGATACATACATACCTCATCAGACGTGATAAGGAAAGTATACCTCAGTGAATATTCAAACTTGTACTTCACAAAAAATTGATGTGAGTACAAAGGAAAAACTGATCAGTGCTCAAGTTATCCGTTAGCCAGTGTGCTTCTGTACTTGTAAGTCCAGGAAGGAAATAAAAAGAATATTCAGCTCCTTAATTGTGCTGCGCCCAGACGAGTGACAGTGCAATAACAGTGAGTCAGATCTCAAGGTGCCCCTTGCCAGTGTGCTGCCATACTAGTGAGTATAGGCAAAAAAGGGGAGAAAAGTGAGTAAGTGATCAGACGCAACACTCACACAGGTGACCTGTGCCAATCCAGTGAATTAGATTTTGTGAAATCTGGTTATCACCCTCCGACAGCCGTGTCCGTGACACCCGGAGTGAACCCAGTGACATCCCACGAAGGAAACGTTACCGGAAACTACTAAAACCCGTTGACAGCCGTGTGAAACACATCCAACGCGACATCCGCTACCTCTCCAAGAAGGAAGTAAGTCAATCAACTCTACACAGCTTTTAAGGACTGTACACCTTTAAAGTACCCTGTTCTGCCGTGCACCCGCACCAACAGAAGTGAAGACGATCCCACTCCGTGCACCATAAGGCACCAGTGAAGTCGCCGAACCAAGGGCCAGGTCAAACTGCAAACCATAAAATATACATATATTAGTAGTAGTTTCTTCCTCTTCTGCTGTTATCCTTCACTCTTGCTTTCTAAGTCTTATTGCATAAGCATAACGTACTCGCATACGCATGAGCAACCAACCACCTGCAAGAGACATAACACGAAGAACGCGAAGCAACTCAGTCCCTGAAGAAATTCCAAACGTACTCCCTCCCGATTTCGAAAGAAGAACGCGTCGGCATCGGAGCGTCATGAGTGACGACGAAGATCAAACAACTCCAACTGGAGTTCCTCGTGCTACAACCCAGTCGGGAGGAATGGCACCAGGAACAGAAGCTCCATCGACCAGCAACGGCATTCCAAGAACCGGCACTCCGACCACTACGGAGGAAACGTCCACAGGAGCCGAAACAGGTCAAGCAACAGGGAGACAACCAAGAGCAAGAGATCTGTTTGATGAAGACGAGACTGGAACAGAAAATCTACAACAAGGGACATACGTAAAGGCAAAGCCTTACAAGCCCAAAAACGCACAGGAAAACGCAGAAATGTATGCCAAAGTGCTAGAGGGCACATTGTCTCGTGACTCCCGAGATTTTGGAGCCAAGTTCAACGGCTACTTCGATCGCCTAGAGCGAAGAGTCAAGCAATTAAATGAGTACAAGGACAACCCGGAGTCCTGTAGCCCAACTCAGATCAAAATCATCATCAACGATTTACAAGATCTCCAGGAAAAGATAGCAGACTTGGGTATCATCCTATACCACGCTTTCCCTCCAGGAAGGGAGTTAGAAAACATGGGATACGACTCGTTGATGATTATGACCTACAATTACCAAGACCTTCAAAACCAGTGTGAGCGAGCTTACAAACACGCCATGGAGTTGGAGGTGACCGAAAGGGTTCCGCTGAGAGAACAGACCTTAGGACTTCGCCCTCCCAAACTCACCATTCCCAAGTTTAATGGGTTACACCGTGAATGGCCCGCCTTTAAGGCAAACTTCATCAATCTCACATCAACACTTCCTCCAGTGGACCAACTGAGGATGTTGATAGATGCCATCAAGGGCTCTGAAGCGTATGACTCCATCAAGGACTTATCCTTAACAGGACCGAATTGGTTCTTGGCGTGGAAGCGCATCACCAACCGATACGATTCCCCCAGAGAGATTGTTTCCTCTGCGATACGGCCAGTGTTAGAGATGAAACGACTCCCTCATCAAAGCGCTTCCGGCCTGCACAAAATTGTTGCCACTGTACGTACCACAATGGCACAATTAAGCCAAGTGGACTACGGAACCATGCCCCAAAGCCATGTCATATATCTGCATCTAATTCTACAAACAATGGATCAGCAAACTCTATCGGAGTTTAATAACACGCTGGTGAGTGATGATGTTCCAACACTCGATCAATGTTTTTCATTTATGGAAAAAAGAGCAAAGGATATCACCCTTGGGCACGAGTTACAGCAGGCCGGAAAGGCAAACATGCCTAACAGGGGCAATCCTCAACAAAACCCCCAAAGGGGACATGAACGAAAACAATTCTCACCTGCTCTTCATGTAGTACAGAAACAACAGCGCCAGCCTCAAGCTAAGCCGAAGAACCCCCCTCAGCATAAGGGGCAAGAGCGGAACCAAGCAGGAGGGGTGCTCCCACCTGCGAAACAGAAGCCGTGGAAAACTAATTGCGTATTCTGCAGTGCATCCACACACCGTACCATGACATGCTCAAAGTATACGGAAAAGAACGTAGCCCAGAGAAAAGAGATGGTCAAGAAATACAAGCTCTGTTACAACTGCTTGTCAGCCAACCATGTCACTCGAGAATGCAAGTCACTTTTTAAATGTGTCATTTGCGGGGGACAACACCACTCCTCTCTTCATCAAGAAGGGCCCCCAGCACATCATGCAGTGAATCACCTTGACATGTTTGCTGAACCAATTGGAATTCTCCCCACTGCAGTGGTGGTAGTATACAACCACATGCTGAAGAAGAAGTATGAAGCCAGGGTTCTCCTTGATTCTGGAGCACAGGGAAGTTACATCTCTGAAGCTCTTGCTAGAAAAATGGAACTTCCCATCCACCCTACAAATCACACATTTACAGGAGCAACAAGGCATCATATTTCATGTCATGGAAGCACGACATTTGCATTGCAGTCAAAGACGAGCCAGTTTAAGTTAGGAGTACATGCGTATGTTCTTTCGACTTTGACTGGCACTCAACCCAGTGAAGAATTTGACATTTCTTCGTGCTCACATCTCCGGGAACGAACTGACTTGGCTGATCCATATTTCAACATTCCAGCAGAGATAGATATTATTATCGGCATGCCAGATTTCAATGAAATCATGTCACTTGGAAGTGTCATCAATGGAAAAAAGGGTCAACCAACAGCATATCAAAGCAGACTGGGATGGGTGGTAATGGGAATGCGTGGATCGCCGTCTCATGCCATAATGGCGATTGCTCGAGAGCAAAACAAAGATAAAAAACAAGAAGTGGGTTTTACATTAGAAAAATTCTCATTAGAACATTACATTATATTACATTACATTAGAACTTCCAGAACCACACATCTCAGCTTCATGGACAGAAGAAGAGAAGGCTTGCGAAGAACACTATAAGAAAAAGACCAACAGAGTCAAACAAGGAAGGTACCAAGGGAGATATCAAGTCTCACTTCCGTTCAATGGACCGCGAAGACGCCCAGGAAAATCTTATAGCCAAGCCAGAGTGCGCTACTTATCTGTAGAAAGGAAACTGCTTAGACAACCAAAGGTGTACAAGCAATACCAAGATCAGATGAAAGAGCATTTAGCGGAAGACAGATTAGAATTAGTACCGGAAGATGAAATAGAGGTCAAAGATGAAAAGAAATTGGTGTATTTCATACCTCATCACGGAGTATACAAGGAAGAGTCCACCTCTACGAAGTTGAGAGTGGTATTCGACGCAGGAGCACAGAGCAACAACGGAGAATCCCTCAACGACTTACTCCTTACAGGACCCACCATTCAATGGAACATATTCCCACAAATCGTCCACTTCCGTGAAAATAAAATCGCAATCAAGGGAGACATCAAAAAGATGTATCTCCAGATTCGATTGGACCCTGAGGATTGGGATTTGCAGAGAATTTTATGGAGAGAAAGTCCTGATGGTCCTATCCGACAATATCGATTCAAGGTGGTCATATTTGGAGTCAAAACATCACCTTTCCTCGCATGCAGGACTTTAGCTCAATTAGCTGAAGATGAAGGAGATAAGTACCCTACAGCGGCTGCCGCCCTTAGGAAATGCTTTTACGTGGATGATCTCTCCACCAGTGTGGCAAGCGAAGAAGAAGCACAAATCCTATACAAGGAACTCCGAGAAATCCTAGATTCCGCGGGCTTTAAGATCTGTAAATGGGCTTCGAATTCTAAACAGCTTTTAGAGCAAATCCCGGAAGAGGATCGAGAGATCTCTGACGCAGTAGCAATGGATGATACTGACACAGTAAAAACATTGGGCTTAAAATGGTCACCGAGTAATGACGTATTTTTCTTTGACGTAAAGATTGACCTGTCACGGCCTCATACCAAACGAGCCATTCTCTCAGAGATATCAAAAATATACGATCCATTAGGATTAATAGCACCTGTGGTAATAAAGGCGAAGATGCTCATCCAAGCCATTTGGGCGAAGAATCTCGATTGGGACGACGTAGTTCCAGAAGAAATTAGCCAACAATGGAGCAGCATAGCAGAGACCTTCAATCACATTTCCGAGCTAAAAATCGAAAGAGCCCTACGAGTCGAAAATACTGGAATCTGTGAACTGCATGGGTATTGTGACGCAAGCAGCTCAGCTCTAGGAGCCTGTGTCTATCTGCGGGTAAAAATAAACGAGATCGTACGCTGCATCCTGATCGCAGCAAAGGCTAAGGTGGCACCAATGCAGACACAAACCATGCCAAGGATGGAAATGAATGCTGCAATATTGTTGCTCTTCCTCATGAAAGCAATAAAGGAGGCTCTCTCCTTTGAAATCTCTGCTACATACTATTGGACAGATGCAGCGATTGTATTATGGTGGATAAATAAAACCCCACACACCTGGAAACTGTACATACGCAACCGAGTGGCGATGATCCAACAGCATTCCAAACCTGAACAATGGGCACATGTCACCACTGATCAGAATCCTGCCGACTGCGCTTCAAGAGGAATATTACCGGAGGAACTGGTGAATCACGAGTTGTGGTGGCACGGACCAGCATGGCTCTCCGAGGAAACCATCACTCAGCCCCCTATCCCTGGAATGCCTAAGGAGGTTGAAGTGGAAGCTTCTCAATCAACTCCTGTTCTTGCGATCCAGAAGAACAAGCCGAGCACCATCCTCCAGTCTCTTGAAAAAATTGGAGGATATACAAAGATCACACGAACTCTTGCGAGAATCCATCAAGTTGCACGCATGAAATCATTTCGTACAACCAAACATCCGTCGTCGGCAGATCTGACCAAGGCTGAAATAACTGTAGCTCGCCTAATTCAAAATGACTGTTACGGAGACGCCATCCGAGCACTCCGAGAGGAGAGAAGAACAGACAAAAGCCTACAACAATTCAAGGCATTGCATCCATTTGTGGATGAGGAGGAGGTGATGAGGATAGGAGGCAGACTCCAAAATGCCAATTTACCCTCCCACCAAAAGCATCAAATCATCCTACCTGGCAAACACCCACTGGTAAAGATGATTATTCATGAGTTACACATCAGATTAGCTCATGCTCCCAGAAGAACCATTTTGAACCATTTGCGGGCAGCCGGCATTTGGATCGTTCAAGGAATCAAGTCCATTAAGTCTGTACTAGACAAGTGTCTAAGATGCCATAGGCACCATGCCCAACCTGAAAGACAAATAATGGGACAACTTCCATCGTCCAAGACAGATTACTCCAAGCCATTCACTAATGTAGGAGTGGATCTCGCTGGACCATACACGCTCAGGAATTTCACCGGACGTTCTGGGCACTTCAAATCATGGATTTGTCTGTTTGTGTGTATGCTCACAAGAGCCATCCACCTGGAAATTGTGAGCACCTTATCTGCGGAAGGCTTCTTACTTGCATTCCGACGGTTTATTGGAAGAAGAGGTAAACCGACACATGTATATAGCGATAATGGCACCAACTTTGTAGGAGCGTACAACCATCTGGAAGACAATTTGGCACATTTGCAACTAGCTCTCAAGGATGGGTCAAATGCCCTCCCAGGTTTAGAGTTAGACAAAATCGAGTGGAGTTTTAGCCCTCCTGCAGGACCCAATTTTGGAGGATCATGGGAGGCTTGTGTACGACTCATTAAATTACACTTGAAAGACCAAACAAAGTACGACACTCTCACTTTTGAGAAGTTCGAGACATTGATGATATCAATAGAATCAATCGTCAATTCGAGGCCATTGACACCCATGGATGATGATCCAAATAGCTTAGAGGCATTAACCCCAGCTCACTTTCTCATTGGCGGAAACATGCATATATTTCCGGAAATTACACCAAGTTCGGATATAAGGGCTAACAGATTGACCCTCTATGAACAGCATAAGAGACACTTTTATGAGCTGTGGATGCGATTTCAAACTGAATATATCATTAGTTTGCAACGAATGCAAAAATGGCAAGAAGAGAAGCCCAACCTTGAGAAAGGAGACATGGTCTTAGTCATGGACCAAGCCACTCCTCCGTTTCACTGGAAACTTGGAAGAATTAAAGAAGTTTTTCCAGGACGAGATAACAAGGTCAGAGTCATGTCTATAGACCTGACTGCTGCAAGCAGGACCAAGGATGGGTCTCTAGTAGTGAAGCACACCGAGCTAATACGGCCAGTGTCCAAAGTGGTACGCCTGCCAAAAGAATCTGAAGACACAGAAGCACCAACAAGGAAGAAGAACAAAGCAGTGCATCATCTCAACATGGAAAGCAAGAGGACAACATCTGCAGGTTTTATCCTAGCAATGATCTTCAGCAACATCCAGCAGGCGAAGGCTCAGTCTCCAACAGATATGATGCCAATACCAACAACCATCATAGGAATCATGGCGTTGGTATTAGCAATTTTAGGGGTCATATGCAATGTGACTGCCATCATAAGGGTAGTGAGTCGAAATAAGAAGAACCAAGGCCTCCACCAATATCAATGGAGCGTGTTGAGCTTACACATCTCGGATCTTATCATGGCAGCAGTCATAATACCGTGTACTGCTATGAGGTTCCTGACAAGAACTTGGCCATTAGGAATAACCACTTGCAGAATATACTCATTTCTCCTGTATGGGACAGTTTCATGGACACTTGCAAACCTCATGATGATCGCATTCATCAGATCGCTGTGTTTAGTGACTACTACAGCAACTACTACCACAACAGTAAAACGAATATTGATGATGATGCCACCTCTGAACTACTTACTGCCAGCTTTAGCGCTAGCTAACGTATGGGGACAAATTAAAAAGAAGCCGGAGGACCCCTCGTCATGCACCATTCTACCGCTGCACGACAGCTCTCCCAAACCAATGATCTGGTTCATTGGAGTATGTGTCCCCTTCACATTAATTTATGTCATGTCAGGGGTAATCTACTTTCGCATACGACAGCAACAAAAGCTGTTCGCAGAATCGAAGAGGAGATCACGTATGCTGGAAAGACTAAGAAATACAATAATAGGAGTCCTTATCTCATTTCTTTTCGGATACCAGCCAATATTAACATTGAACGCGTTGGACAACAAAAAGAAATGGATCTCCCCATACATACATGTGGCAAGTATGTTCCTCGCATGGTGTACGACGATAATACATCCAATCCTCTACCTGTTCTCGAAACCGATAAGAAAACGTTTTTCGCGTCTCCCCAGGGCACCGCCATTACCTGTGCAAAATTCGCAAAAATTTAACACAGATAATGTAGTCAAGCAGACAAGAAAAATGAACAGAATGAGAGTTATCATCGCATCATTGCTGATCGTACAAGCGCCAATCGCAACAGAAGGAAGTGAGGCAACCACAAAAACCTCGACTCCAATCCCTGGAATGCCTAGCCAGGTAGAAGGCCGGCAATTTGAATCATTTAAGCATTTCCCAATTCCATTGCCTACTCAAATTACACAGTTACCAATCTGTGAAGAAAATCACACACCAGTTAAACCCATCTCAGCATGTACAAATGCAGCATACTGGCTCAGTGTTCGAAGTGACGCATCAGCCTGTGTGAACTTTAAAAAATGCCTCCCATCAATGGTCATGAACAATGATGCGAGCCAATGTCAACATGCACCACTAGCAGTATGCCCAACGATGGAATACAAGAAGGATGACCTCACGTGCCAAACACGTGCAGTACCTCCAAACAATGCAGCCCATTTGATGATGAGAGATCTGTTGCCAGAGTATTGTGCGATTGGAAACCTCCACCTCAAGAACTGCAATGATTGGAAGGACACGATTAAGGATGTAGCAGTGGTGATGATCAAGGGGATCATCTACCCAGTCACGGAGCTTCATCTATCCGAAGATGCACTACTTCATGATCTGACATCATACAATTGCTCCTGCACAACTGGCTGTCAAGAAGAAAAATGCACGGGAGATGCCATTTTCTGTCAAAACATAGGATGTCTCACAGATCTATCTGAGGCAAACAAAGCATGTCAATGCACATATGCTCATCACACACCCATCACTGCATTACACACAAAGAATGGTATAATTTATCCACAGTGCTGGGGCTATATTTCGTCAATTGTAAAAATACCTGTACCCACAGCAAGGGACTTCGATCAATGTGAACATTGTGAAATCACTTGTGGAAAAAAGGGAATCACGGTCAATACTCCAGGAATAGTAGCCAAGTACATTCGTGTGTCAAAAAACCCAGGACACATATCCAGTTTTTCGGAAGAAGAATCGACTCTGGTGAAATTGACCACCCATATGTTAGTCACTCCTGGAGAAATGACAATAGAAATTTGGATGCCGAACGCAGACACAGCAGTAGTCATGCACCAGACATGTCCAAGGATAGACATATGCGAAGTTATCACCTGCAGCATGTGTTATGATCGATGGGTCAATGTCAAATGTTACAGTTATGTTAACTGGCTCATATTGTTGTTGTTGACGATCTTCACCGCATTCATCGTTCTATGCGTTACAATTATTTTCCGAACCTCGCGGACATTATTCTGGATACTAACCTGGCCATGTCGTCGAGTTTGGAAGGCGAAAACCAAGCAACAACCACTCCCTACAATGAACAATGAGGATGAAGAGTCAAAGGAAGAGGAGATTCCGTTAGTTGAAGTTCGGAGTCAACCAGTCTACCGACCAACCACAGTAAGGAGAGTCGCTAACAGAAGATCCCCTATTGTCTTTGCATTTATCATATCAATTTGCTGTTTCAACATAGCACAAGGATGTGCAGAATTTTCTTCTATGTCTGCATCCGCAAGTGAATGCAAAAAGCACGACAACACAGAAAAATGTTCTGTCCAGCTGTCAACTCGACTTGGAATTTCCCCAATTGGACAGACGTCATGTTTCCGTATAAAAAATAATGAGCAAACCATCATTGGCACGATAGAAATCAAGACAAACGGTCTCACCGTGCGTTGCATTAAAGAGACATTATACTATGTACCAAGAGGAAAGGTGAACTGTATAAGTCATCTACAATGCTACTCCCTCTACTCCTCCTCGGAATGCCACGGAGACAAATGCACCTTGTTTCCCATTAATGGAACCATCGATGTCTTCAAAAGCACAACTAACAATCTTGGGTGGGCGTACTGTGTCTCCTTACGAATTCCAACGTGCATATGGTGGCTTACGAGAGACTGCCATTTTTTGAGAACGGCGTTCACAAATCCCACTGGGGAAGTATATGAAACCTTCACATGCCCTGAGTGGAAATTCGCAGCAAGAGTCGAAGTGACCATACGACTAGGAACGCAAATCACAACTAAAACAGTCACCCTACACCCAGGGGTGATGGAAACAATTCAAGGAATCTCGTTCAACGTGATCGCTGAGTCCATGCCTCCAACTCCACTACTGAACCAGTGCTTCCTCAAGAAAGGAAGTACACACGCGGTTACACCATGTAACAGACGTGGAGAAATTGCGATCGGTCGAATAGGAGAAATACAATGCGATTCTATCGAAGCAGCGAGGAGCGCCTCTAAAAATTGCTCTGGGAGTCAAGGTTTGGTATCATTTATCCCAGACAGTGAAGGGGTAAGATGTACGAGCGCTCTCATTGACCCAGAAGCAATTTTGCATATCCAGCCTCTACCTTTAAAAGTGGAAAATGGAGTGTTAACAGCGGTTGACGACTCAGTTGAATTCGATACAACCTCATCTGCACTTCTGGAGCTGCAACTTACCTCAAAAAACCTGACGCTCACCGCGGCCATTCAACAAGGAACATGTACCGCCTCATTCCTCAAAATCGAAGGATGTTATTCGTGCCTAGGAGGCGCAGTGGTATTCTTGGAAGCAAGCACCAGTAGTGCCACTGAAGTCACGGGGACATTAGAATGCCCAAGAGGACAGTTATACTCTCAGTTCCAGATCAACAACGAAACTAGCATTCATAAATTGTTGGTTCACGCCGACAACCCAGAAATCCTCATGAACTGCGAAGTCGTGTGCCCACTCAATCGGATTTCAATCCTCGTGAAGGGTCATTTACATTATTTGTCAAATCCGACATTTCGAAACACCGAAACGGCTTTTAGCTTTCATCCAGTGTCCTCATCATCTTTGGATTTTCACTGGCTGTCGCTGAGTGGAGTGGGATTTACTACTTGGCTTACCAGAGGATTCGTCGCCCTCGCGGTCATCATCTTCCTCTTGATCATTTGCTATTGCTTAGTGAGTCACACCATCAAGAAGCTGGCATGACTCATTTCGTCGTCTCCCCAGAATGACGCGTTATGTAACGGTCACATTATATCATCCATCATCTTCCTTCTTCTAAACAAGGGACAAAAGTTCAAGGGGTTTTGTCCGTTAGTACCTTTCTTCATCCTCACGAATTCCAGCTTCGTGAGAACGCAGCTGCCCTTGATTACCCAAAGCAGGACTAGGTTGAAGAAGTGCATTCAGCACTGTCAACCTTTTGTCCAGCTGCAGTTGTAAGAAAAGAGGAAGGATGCGCGTCATACAAAGCTCATGCTGCGGTTATGGTTATGCTTATGCTTATTTTTCTCTCTCTCTATTGTCAGGTCATCCTTTTCTCACCGCATTTTCGTGGGAATGGGATGAACTCACGATAGCAAGCTGCAGTTCAGCTTGCAACCAGAAAAAGGTCTTTGTACCTTGTATTCAATAAAATGAATAGCTTTTAGAATCTCTATTTTGCGTCAAGAATGACCCAATTGAGGCTTAGCTTGTTTCCAGTAAATTCTTCATTTACGCACAGTTTTATTTTCTTTGAATACATGTTGTATGTAAGTGAGTAATATGTATGTCTCTACGTATTTTAGTAATGAGTATGAGCGGTTCAATTATACCCACTGTAAACGGACTTTCCCCGTCCACTCCTTCACCAACTACCGAACCAAGCTCATGTCTCATGTGCTTAGATTTGTTAGTGTTATTTTTTAGTTCTAGAAATAAAAACGTTGACTTGTATTTGTGTATGCAAGTCTCAAATCAAAAAACTTTAATGTCATATTAAGAAATTTATTTTTCTGAATAACGGCACAAGATGTACGATATATTTTCTTCATAAGTACGACTATACCCTATAAGCAGTAGTAAAAGTGTAGCACAGAAAAAGGGTACCTCCAAAATTTTGTTATTTTGGTATACATAAAAATAAAGCTAAAATCTGTTTGACTAGGAGTAAAACCTGGAACAAATCTTGGGCCCGAGAAACAGCTTTCCTACTTGTTCTCCATCCCTGCAGTATTTCTAAAACATACCTTATTCGCATGGTCCATTGTTGCAATCCTTTAAAGAATATTTACAATAGAGTCTCGTTTGGGTCAACCAAATAACGGTGCTTCTCTATTTAGTAGATGTGTGTGCGTGGGCAAGTCTATTATTCTGA
>JAQFZG010003369.1:0-13793 GCA_034695465.1 Entomobrya nicoleti | reverse complement strand
AAAAACATGTCAACAACAACTAAAAGCAGTACAATGCTAACAGAATTTGGCATCTGCCAATGCCAAATTCCAGTAGGGATATTACATTCTCCCTCTCTTCTCAACCAAACAGTTCTTTAAAAAAAATATTTTCTTTCTGAATATCGTCTAGTTCATTTTGCCATTTGCATAAAAAACTGCCTGAAAGAATATGTATGTTTAGAACGTAGATGTAGCTCAATCGCAAAGAATTGATATCGCATTGTACTCATACACGTCATACACACCAGACATACACGTCATAGGAGTACTAAATTATATGACTTATGATTAAAACCCGTGAAATTGCAAATGAAATGGATGATGAGACAGCTTACAGCTTCATTTCTTGGAAATTTTGAGCACGTATTAACCTGATTATTTACTCCGATACTAGCTTTCATCTTGCCACATATGTATAGTAATACCGTGTACCGTCACTTGGCCGACTTTTTAAGACCGAACGACAGAAGACCGACCGTCAAAAATCCTAACGACATTTTACACAAATGTATTCGAGACCGACCGACAGAAGACCGAACGAAATTTCTAATAAATGAATGCTAGACAAAAGGACATTTTACATTTTATAATTTTATGCACTCTATTTTCTCACAATCTCTTACTTTAAAACTGTCAATAAATCGGAAAACCTTGTTCTCAGTTTGGGAATTCATGATGCTTACTTGAGTTCTCAAAGCAAAATAAACTATGATATGAACCTTTCTAAAGCACAAGCTATTCATGGCCAGTTTTTCAGGATAATATGCATAAAATTCATTTTTTTCGGTCAAGTGTCGTTTTTTATTATGTAAAGTGTCGTTCTTTCTTAAAGTTTCGGCCTTCTGTCGTTGTGTAAATTGTCGTTCGGTCAAGTGACAGTACTCCAGTAATACACAACGAATAAATATGATTTATAAAAAGGACCCTGTCACAAAATTTGGATTGCTTATAGCGCTTTGTAGCTTAACCGGTTTAATGTTTTTTACCTAAATATCAATTTTAAATGTTCTACGTCCTCATTTCACATTATTTCTATCATCATCATTTCAATGTTCAACCGCAAAAAGTTAACATACATATCTATTTTCACTAATGGTAAAAGCCTGTGTTTGTTCACAAAAGTATCATCTACTTTCAAATTACTTGCCTTGTGGACAAACGTCTTGGACTTTCTCAAGTATTATATTACAGAGTTGTTGTTTCTTTGGGTCGGGTTTATCATCGCAGTTTTTAAAGGATGTTATTAATGATGTATATTTAATCAGGATACATGTATACTAAAGTTATATGAAGCATACACAGAGAGACCTAGCTAATAGTTTAACAAATATTACATGTAATGCAATATACTTGTTTTTTGTGAGATATACATACATACACACATCCTCAGTAAACATAAACTCACTGACTACATAAATATACCTATATACGACATATTATATATTTGCTAACTAATTCTCTGGAATAAGAATATTTTACGCTTTATCTGTTCGGGTTCTTTTTTCAAAGAGAAAGTGAATACAGTAGAGTAAGAGAAGAAGCATCAACTATAACAAGTTTGCGTATACACACATGTACTATTTTTTGTAATCACTTTTTTGGTCAGCAAGTTTTTCCCCTCATTTCACATAATAATGTTTATAACAGTAGAAAGAAGTAAGCAACCTCATATATCATATTATGTGAATCATAAACATCCGAACAACGAGCTATTCGATTTACTTCATTAACCAGTGGTTTTCCTGATGAATACAAACAAATGTAGCGAACAGGCAACAAATAAATAGGTCTGTTCTCCTGACAAGTTTACATATTATATGTATTATTATATTTGGTACTTCGTTGTTTTTTATGAAATATACTGTTGTTTCGTGTGGGGTAAGGAGAAAGTTGTGGAAATGCTATTTATTACATTATGATTATACAAACCTCTAGTTCTATTATAATATTGATTATGTGTGGTATGTCGAAATTCTATTTTTTTGATATTTTATGTACTTATGCAATAAAGTAGCGGTTATTGGTATGTAATAACTATTTTTTTTACGTAGTACCGATAAATATTGGAAAATACTTATAGATGTAAAAAAATGCCGGTAGCCATGATTAAATTTTTTTCCATCTCATCTCTCACAACTTTGACCCTGAACCCTACCAAATACAAGGCAAAGTTTCAAACATCTTGTCTAGTTTTTTTTATCATATCATCTAATATTTATCTTTATCATCATTACTTTGTGGGGCTAGCAATCAGGCATGGTAAATGATTACGATTCGAATTCCATAAAGCATAGGAGACGTTACAAATACATAGCTCCAGTAAATTCTTGTATAAGCTTAGCAAGTTGAATACTTTCGTACATCGTATTTTTTAATAATACATCCATCCGCGTCAGGGCAGCCACTATATATTTGTTTCTTTCACTTTTTTTATTGTACGCACACGTATTTTGGAAATAACTTTTTTGTTGCAATGAGAAAGATTTATTTACGGTTACGGAGCAGAAGTATCAACACCCATCAATCTGTGTTCTATTATTCTATAGCTTTGCAAGAAAACTTCACTGTATAAATACAGATGAATTGAATATGGCTCAAGTAGTTGAGCATATTTCAACGGGCGGATTTGCTAACTACTAGACCGCCACCACTACCATATTGCCACTAAGCCTATGAGAATCCACTCTTGCACATTCTAAGCAGATACTACACCAATTTGGCAGCAGCCAAGTTATTTTTTTGTGAAGAGAGAAAGGGAGAAAATGGAAAGTCTAGTAATAAAGACGAAGAAAGTGGCTCATCTATCTGATATTGAAGAGGTTGTTGGTAGGTAGGTTTACCATTATTTTGTGTGTTTGTTTGTAACGTAACAGTCTTTTCATTTGAGTACTAATAGTAAAAGTAAAGCAAACACATCAGACGACTAAATGATATCTTATGGCTGGTTGCACGCAGAAAAATATTTTTCTACTGGATCTTCTCTCGCGAGTCGCGACCTTTTACCATCACAATTGCTGGTGATATATGTATGTATGTAATGTAAACCTACTTTTATACATGGCAAACCTGATACTGTATGTAACACACTGCTTCTCGTATTAGATGAAGTGGGTGGTTGATTATTTTTTTTATTCTGGTCTATCTATATGTATGTATTTATAGAGGTATTTTTTTCTGTTAAAATAGTGAAATGATAAATGGAAAAATTTCATTTACTTTTTTTAGTTGTATATATGTTATGTGTACACTAGCTGTGATATTTCAAAGGAATACGATACCTATGATAAACGTATCATATGTAACTTTTCATTATAATTATATCATTGGTATATTATATGTAAACCAACTTTCTCCAGTAAATTAGTTATATAAATATGTTGGACATGGACAGTATATTCCAGTGGGATAGCATACATGAGGCAATACGATAATTATATTAGTCTATACTTTTTCCTTGTAGTATTTTTCTGGCTTTTTGGTTAACGATATTACTGCACCGGGGTTTCAGCGCGTTCTGGAGTCTCGGTATCAGAAGAAACTTGACTGGAGCAGTAAAACTTTTTGTGAGCATTGAATGAGGAAACATAGTTGAAGGAAATGTCACAAGACTTGCAATAATTCCCACCACCACTACCGCCAGTAGTACCAGAAGATGATGCTGACCCAGTTGTTGTCATTGAGGAGGAAGATTGCTGTTGTTTTTCTGCAGGTTTCGTTGTGGAACTGCTACTATTATTGCCACTACCAATGTCATCTTCTGCGGAGGAGTGACTAGAACATTTTCTTTCACCATCTATGTTTTCACTTGATATTCTCTCTTCCTTGGAAGGAATCCCAGTCGTGCCATTTTGGACAGCCGTTGCTGCTGCTCGTCTTGATCTTGTAGACACCGTGGAACAACTTTCTGACATGGAAGAAGAGGCTGTTGTTGATGCTGCAACAGCTGCCGGAGATAAAGATTTTGCGGGAGGACTCGTAATGGAAAAGCCCTGTGCCATCGCATACTCCAGTGTACTTTTGGGTGTAGAGTTTCTCGAAGAATCTCCACCACTTGTCCCATTTACATCTTCCATCATCATTTCTGGTGCTGCTAGTGAAGCAGCAGCCCCTCTGTTCATTATCATAGACATTGTGGCTAATCCTTCATGATCTCCAGCTCCGACACCACCATGCATCAAAATCATAGCAGCAGCTTCTGCCTCCGCTGCGGATGTCATGTCCAATGGAATCTGAACTTTGTGCACTAATTTCATATGCTTTAGAATGTTCCCTTTGAAGGGAGACGAGTAGTTGCACAGATTACAGTAGTGTAGCTGGTTATTATTCTCTGCACCGTTGTTTGAGTCAGTTTCCGTCATCATTGTCATCATCATCATATCAGATGGAGAATGAAACACTTTGATATCTGATCCGTCCTCTGTGAAAGACGCAGCGTTGGGAGAGGGGGATTCTCTAATGTCTGCAGGGTTGCTGCTTTTACTCAACTGATTGGAGTTTTTGCAAGATTCTGGTGAGTATCGGGAATGTTTGCTGTTGCTGTTTGCCTTGTTATTGCTACCTGCACCAGACTCGTTTGAAGCTGTAGCTAGACCACCAGCCCGATTTACAACTCCACTGGCAGCACTATTTGGAGACGACATGGCTCGATGAATTTGATCAGAATGAAGGGGAGGGGAATTCATGTTAATATGGCTGCTGCTGCTGCTATTACTATTATTATTACTGCTGTTGTTGTTATTTGCGGAAGCCGTTGGTTCCACATCGTTCGCAGTGATACAGGTCATATAATCTGCTTCTAGAAGATCGAAAACTCTTTTGTCGAAGTGAGTGCGGATATGTGTTCTCATGCCTCTTAATGTGTTCCCTCGATAGCCACACAGAAGACATTTGAAAGCCCTAATTCCCGTGTGTGTTTCCAAGTGCTTTTGTGCAGCACTCACCGTCGGACTGTACACATCGCAACAAGGACATTTCCATCCAACTCCACCAACTCCAAGCTCACCACCACCTCGTCCTCCATTACCTCCGAAAGAAGGACTCGCTGTGCCCAAACATACTCTAATATGTGTGCTCATTTGTTCCTCTGGGATAGGCAATTTACATTTGCCACACCGCAGAAATCCATTTCGGGAACCAGGACTCTTATTTCCTCTTGCCATGCTACTTATCCCTCCTGTCATCATGTCTTTTTCATGAGGAGAGGACGCATTTCCAGAAGTAGGTAGTCCCATTATCATCCCGTCTCCGTTATTATTTCCACTGCCACTTTTGCTCTCTCCATTTCCACCGCAGTATTCATTCTCCCCATTATTATCATAGCCACCACCACTACTCCCAGCTTTTCTCTTATTGCAATAGTAGGTTTGATGAGTTTGAAGATTGTCTATTGTGCTAAACTTCACACCACAAATAGAGCAGGGGAACTGGCAATTATTACTGCTACCCCCTTTCCCATGCTCTTTCACATTACTTGTTACAACGCCAAAACCTTTTGGACTGGGTACAGGTGAGATGCTTACAGGGCTCATGATTGCATTTTGAGGGGATTTAGTCTTTGGTTTGTTAGCAAGTAGCGGTTGTACTAAAGCATCAGGAGATTTTCGCATGTTATTTTGCTGACTGTGAATGGAACCTTTGCGGTGAACTGGAGGCGGAGGTGGGCTGATGCACTCATCATCATCTACTTCACTTTTGGAAGGAGAAGAGCAGGATGACATGCGGCAAGTATCTTTGCCATTTCCACGATGGTTTCCATTATCTCGTATACCTTTTCCCAAATGTGACTTGCTGCCGCTACTCCCTACACTAGTTGAAGATTTAGATTGAGGAAAATTGTTCGTGTTGCTGACACCACCTGCTACGTTAGTTCTTGCCGCACAATAGTGCTCCTTATGGACCAAATAGTTTTCGTATTTGTAAAAGACAATGTCACACTCTATGCATTTAGAAACACCACGTTTTACTGGACCTTGCGGGGGTTGTGGTGCTGAAGATGTGAGTTGTTGCTGCTGCTGTTGAATAGTTTGTTGAAGAGTTGACAAGTAAGCGGGATCAAGGAGTCTCATTGCAATTTCGGGGCTAAGTGCCTGCATAAAAGCTGGATTTAGATTGAAATTGAAGCCAACAGGGGACCCACCAGATGCTGCTCGATGGGCATTCATTAAAAGTTGGGGATTGAGTTTAGCCAAACTTTCATTCAACTCAGGGGGATTCGTCATTAGAAGTTCAGCCAGACTCTGATTACTTGTCGCGCTGGTGAGAATTGCTCCCCCTGGAAGCTGAGTGGCAACGGGGCTGATTTTACCACCATTTGTACCAGTAACGGAGGACGATGAAGAGCCTCCTCGGGAGGACCGGGTCATTTCAATTACAGAGTTGTAGTCAACTGGTACCTTATTTGCTTTCCCACTTCTACTGGTACCACTATTTGCACTTCCATTTCCACTCTCTAAAACAGCTGCAGCGGCTGCTGCTGCTCCTGCATTTAGCATCATCATCATTGCCATTTTGTTATTTAATCCCGCAGCATCGCTGTGATGATCTTTGGCTCCAGGAGACATAATATGACTCATCATCCCGTTTAACTTTGGCTCACACAATGCTGGCGGAGTGGAACATGAGCTGCTCACAGATGCGGATGATGGCCTTGGGGTTCGTTTCCCACCACTTCCGCTTCCAATTGACATCTTTTCCAAAGGACTTATAGATTCTCGATGATGGTGGTGATGATGGGAATCATGAATATTTTGATGATGTGAAGTAGATGAGGATGCTAATGACGTTCCTGCATGATGAGTAGACGCGGCTGCTGGTGTTACCGATCTACTTCTACTATTCTCTTCCAAAGCTCCTTGCATAGAATCCCGGGAAATGTTTCTGCTACTTCGAGTCTCAATACCAGCAGTACTGCCACACATGCCACCACGATTCTCCTTCTCCTCATCGCCTCCACTTGTTTGCTCCTTCTTTGGCTGAATGCCCCGGAATGTGAGATCAATAGCAGGCATGCTGCTTTCATCGCAAACCTCACTACCGTGACCTCGAGAGTGATGATCATGGTGATGTTGGTGAATTGCATCGTCTGAACTTCTGCTACTTCTGCCACTGCTTCGCGAATGACTTTTTGCTAGCTTGCTGGGGCTCATCATTTCATCCTCATCTCGTGAGGACAAGTCTTTGTTACTACCGCTCATCATTTTCATCATTTCCTTGGGGTCTGGAAAGGCCAAATTATTTGGCGACATTATCCCACTACCGTTTCCCGCATTACTTGGCCCTGGCGTTGCAGATGTGGGAAAAGGGGAATGCATCATCAAATGACTTCCCAACATCATTGACTGTGGAGATGGGGAAGGTATAGGAATAGCTCCAGCAGAGCCCGGCATACTTTGCACACTTCCATTTGGCAACACAACGATAGCATTCTGAGAAGGAAGTACATTTCCAGGTAAAAAGCTTGCTCCTTGAATGAAACAATATGGCACGACAATGATAGGATTAGTGGGTAGAACGACAAACGGCTGCGAATTCATAGGACCTGGCGTTGATCCTGGGCTGCCTTCACCGGGAATTGGTGAGCATGCGGATGCTATAGATGCTGAGGACTTTCCGACGGCTGTGACCGTGACGCCAGGACCAAGTTCGACAGGAGCCTTCCCCAACGCTGAAGAAGTTACCGGATTGCCCCCAGCAGCAACAGCTGCTGCTGCGGCTGCAACAGCTGCGGCGACAGCAGTCTGTTGAGCTTTGAGAACATGTCGTGTACTGCAGTAATACTGTTTGTGAACTCGGAATGTTTTGATGGATGAAAACTGAATGTCACAGTCTTGACAGTAGCGTTCCATTGCATTGCAACCATCTGGGGCATTTTTAGAAGATGATTGAATTGAAGATGAGGAGGATTTTCCTGGAGTTACGGGCCTGGATCCTAAAGCAGCAGCGGCAGCTGCCACTGCTGCTGCAGATAACTGACCTTGTTCATCTTTTGTGCTGGTATTTGGCATCTGATTTGAAGATGAGATCGAGAGACCGCTATGCATTCTCATGTGCCGATTCAGGCTCACTTTTTTATCGGCGCTGTAAGAACAGTAAATGCAATTGTAAAGTTTCCCAGTTTTCTGACTTTTGATGTGATTCACTCCACTTCCGCTGGCTACAGGAAAAGCGTCAATGGACTCCATTGATTCATCCATAGTCATCTCGTGTTCGTCGGAGTTTTCTCTGTCTCGTTTCTTTGATCCTCCACTACTCCCACATACGGATGGGACCGA
The DNA here is from genome assembly GCA_034695465.1 of Entomobrya nicoleti. Taxonomy (NCBI): domain Eukaryota; kingdom Metazoa; phylum Arthropoda; class Collembola; order Entomobryomorpha; family Entomobryidae; genus Entomobrya; species Entomobrya nicoleti. Next base: position 5,502 of record JAQFZG010003369.1, on the reverse strand, counting down.
CATCATCAGATCAGCCTTGGCGTCTTCAACTTCAATACGACCATTTCCTGGAAAGTGCAAATAAATGTCCCTTTTGTTATTCATAAAATTCATCCTAAATGTAATAAACATCGCATGTATGATTCATCTTAAAAGACTTGTTTACTGAACGTGGAGTTCATTAATTTTAAAGCTCAGTATTCCTACGCATTATTTTAACTACATATTTGCCTCGATCATTTGTTGATCGAATGGAAAAGTCTTAGAGACAACACTTTAAGTATATTATTAGAGAATCAACAAGTACTGTAACATTACTAAAAGAGAACAACAAATTACGTCGTATTTAGAAGTGAAATACCTACTTCAATTTACATCAAAACATGTCTAAATCGTATTTATAAAAATTGAAAGTACTCCAAACGAAAACTATTTCGAGAAGATAACTCTGAGCTTTCTTTACTGATTGTGAATGTATAAAAAAGCGAGCAAGGGAATCAAAAATAATGTACAGCATAAGAATGAGTCTCATGCTACCAGCAAAAATTTGATTTTGTATTAGCTTTCATTTTTCAATAAATAAAATTTCAAGAAGGGCTGAAGTGCTCTTCTAAGGACTTCTATATTACGATTTAACAATTTCATCAAATTGAAAAAAGATTGGTATTATTGAACTCTAAAGCGAATGTTTAGTTCAGTCAGACATCAAGCGCGAAAGCTTTTTACATAATACTTTCTGTAGAAAATTTTGATAAATATTTCTATTCCTGCGACAGACAAGTAACATGATATAACCGTACCTGCATCTTTTCGGAAAGAACAGTAGTATGTCTGATGAGCTTCCAGGGTCCTTGCAGAGCTAAACTTAATGTTACACGGCCCGCAAACAAAGACTCCACCTGTAATCAGAGCAAATAATAAAAACCATTTTATCACACAAAGCCATAAAATGCTCATTTCTCACATTTTCAAGCACAGCAATCGGGTAACATGAAAATTGAATGGGCAAGTTTGTTCAATGTTCATTTTCTTGTTCTTTTCAATGTCACTATAATTTTGGAGGGAAATTGAGCTTTCTTCTTTTCCTTCCAATTTCATTCGCAATATTTTTTCTATTACCCACTTTGCCCCACAACATTTCCTCTGAGCTTTCTCCATTTTTTCACTCCATTACCTTCTTTTCCCAGTTCATGAATCTCAAATAGTGAAATATGTGTGATAAGAGCAGTGTGGTGAAAGCTTGAGTTTTCTGGTGATGATGATGAAGAAACGCTTGTATACATTTTTAGCTCTCTCCATTCAAGCCGCTACATTATTTTGAAGGATAACTACCAATAACCCACTGTCTACTGACCTATTCTCTTTAGTGCTTTAATTAGCTTTCAGATTCGGTCTTGCTACTAGTACTTCACGTCTATATGTTTACAGACAAACACATTATTACACATCAAAGCTTTGAATATTGAGAGTAGCATTTAGTCTTTAGGCCCTTTCATCATTGCACTGCGTCTATTGAACAGTTTTGTTAAATGAGCTGTGGTAATAGCAAATAAGAAAACTCATTTACATTAGTGTTCGAGAGAAATTCTCATGTGTCTCCTGTCAAAAAAGGAGTATTATTGCCGACCTATACTTCTTAACATAGTGAAGAGCGACTTCCATCTGAAATATCAATTTATGAAGGAGCCAACACCACAATGTTTCTAATGTTAAGTAGAAATTACACCGGGAAAAAGATAAATTAACCCTTTTACTATTTGTGCAAGAAGATTTGCATGAAAAGTCTAAATGAAACTCATTATTTGTCTTGATGAATGAAAACCTACAGTGTAATTTTATTTTTAGGTTAACCCAAGCCATTTGTGAAAGGTATGCAAATTCGCGTGTCTCTTGGCGTATTCCCTGTTGTTGTTTAACCTTAAAGGCACGAAAATAAGTACATATGCATAAAGAGAACAACTTTTAATGATTTTATATTCCTGAGTTAAATTACATATTTTCTGACTCCCACTTAACTTTTACTCCACCATTCCCTTTATGGCTGGTCTGCTCAACTGTGCATGGGAAATATGGGAATTGCGAATAATTCCAGAGAGATGTTTTAATTATGTTACTTTAAGCTTTTCACAAGCGTTCACCCGAATCCATTTCTCTCATAGTTGCATAACACGTGGATATTATAGTCGGTTGTTTTAGAGTATCATTATCATTAAAACTTTTCACTTTACAACTATCTTGTGAGATCAAGGTTTTCTCATTGTGCTCCTTAGCACGTGCTTCCTTTAAACAACATTTAGCCCATCAAAAAATTCTGAATATAAGTGGTGCGGTGACAACATTCAAACGTTGCATCATATTTCCTTTTCGTTCATAAAGTTCTGAGGTCGCTTATTGTCTATCTCAAATCCACATTTTCCACTACATTGGAGTTATAAATGATTTTGCCCAAAAGTAAAGTAATATTCAGATTATGAAATAGATTATTTCCGATAGATAGCTGCGAGGAGCTGTCATATCATTGCCGTATTTCCGGGATAGACATGCTTGTCTAAAATTTCCAACTTCATCCTTTTCAAACTTAGACATAAGTTAATACGTAGAAAAGTATATGGAGGCTTAAATAAGTTCCATGTACAATAACAAATTATGCAACCACAGTATATTTATAGTACTGGTTTTCCAAGCAAATTACTAAGCTTATAGTGTTAAATTAGTAAAAAAGTTATCTAAGTATAAAATCAGTTTTTCTCATGGGTTGATAATTTTCTAGGAATGATTTCATAACGAAAAAAAAATGAGTAGTTAGGTATGTTGCTTAATCCAACCTGAATATAGTGACTTTAATAGGTTGTATAGTTGAGATATAACTAGATAAAAAGTCTTAGAAAAACTAGCTGGTGGTTTTTAGTCGAGGATTCCTGTTGTGTTACTTGTTTTTACTTAAAGTGTTAGTTTTTATCCAAATGTCATCATAATGATCAGGTTGCTCCAGGATAAGATCTTTTAACAATAAGCAACAACATTTTATTCTTTGATTCATTTTCATCACGAATTTTTAATCATTACTGCTGAGTCTTGCATAAAAACTCCAGAAATACATTATATCATGATAAATCAAATATACCTATGTACATTTTTAAGTTCATTGGTAATTTAAATTAAGTAAAGTTGGTATACAAATATAATTATATGTATAATGAAAAAAAAGAATATCATTATTTCGTCTCTCCTTTTCACTTAATTTTCCACTTGACAGAAATCAAAATAGAATGGTACTCATAACGTGTTTGTTTTTCTAATTTACTCGAATTTCAGTTTCTGTTTGTTTAAATTAAGCAAGTAGTAAATTAGATTCTTCACTTCATAAAAATGATAAAATATAAAGAAAGAGTGAAAGACGAGGCACAAGTCAATTCAAATAAAAATGATCAGAAACTTTTTCTAATAACCAATATTACTTTACATTCACAATAATATTTCCTGTCCAGCCCACTCACGGAAAAAGTACACTGCGATTAAAATCGTGTCAGCAAGAAAAATATACTGGTTAATCGAAAAGATAACAAGTAATCTCACAAGTTTTCAGAAAAAAAAAGTTCATACATACATGAATATTGGGTTTTCCATAATTTGATGTTATTCTGTTCTATTACTGGGTAAACAGTATCCTGTCAGTATAATTATAAGACAAATATGGTTTCTTCTCTTCTGATGAAAATGTATCTATCTATGCGTATTATCTCGATTAAAACGTTGATTGTTTATTTATTCCAATACACATCATCAGTGCACAAAAACTTGCTTCACAACAAGTGATGATGATGAAAAATGATTGAGATGAAGATGAAACTAACGTGAGAATACACATATGCATCCAATATATGGCTGTATGTTTTTATGCAGTATATTCTCCCAAGAAAATCACAAAAATCAGTACGTTTTTATGAGTTATGGTATAATAAATAAACACTGATAAATCATTTAGGCTGGATGCCAGCAAAAGATGCATATCAGTTGATTCGACCATGTAGTATAAGTATACAGACTACTTTTCTATGATACGTTGAACGTTCAAGTTGACTTGGCTTGAATACTAGACACTTACTAAAGTAATAAGACTGCTTATTTTTATAAACAATATATTTATATAGAAAACAAGAAAGAATCAAGTGAGACGTGAATTTCATCATTAATTCGTGCATTTTCACAGACAAAGTATAGATGATTTTCAAGTGATTATTACATCCATTGTAGTGTGTCTATGAACATCAGTATGATTTTCAGTAGAACGACTTGTAATACAAGTTTTCCATGTCGATGGCTCCACAGAGATAAATATTGTTACTTTGTGATTGCTTGGTACAGTGCGTGTTTCATGATTGAGATTTTTCTTACCAACTCGAGAATTTTCACCGGATGAACCTTTTTCTGATTTTCCTGCACCTCCCGAGTTTCCCGATGATGATGAAGGTATAACTAGTTGACTTGTGTTAACATTGCTGCTAGAATTGCCCCCACTACCAGGACTTGGGCTTTGGTTTGAGGTTGAGGTGGCAGCTGCGGCTGCTGCTGCTGCTAATTCTGGTGGTAGCATCTGTGGCATCAAGAAAAGTCTTGCGGCATCTGAAATGATTAACAATGAGTGATAATTAGTGCGAAAGGTTCAATGGTTATCGCAATCATTGAACTAGACCAAAAAGTTTCATCATTCTTATTCCCATCATAGTTTGCCGGGTAAATATGTGCTAATTGCGGTGGTTGCAAAACCTAATTTAATCGATTACAAGGGCATGTAGCACCACGGTCCAGAGGAAATGAATAGTTTCTGAGAAATTACCATGAAGCGAGAAAGGACAATTATTGTTTTGTCATGTACACATAGTAGACAACATAGAAATTGTGTGACCTGAACTAGTTCATCTAGATAAACTACCTAGCAAATAATCATAATAATAATACAGTATAGAAACTAATGATGATTATGTGTTTGCGCTGGAAGCAGAATCGCGACTAGCACCACCGACAAATTCGTATAAGATTCCAAGTCTTGTATTTTGGTCGTAAAAAAGATTTATAATCGTAAGTAGTAACCGCATTTTGTTATATATCTGCTTATAAATTATTCTTTGGTGGTTGAAGTCCAATAATTTTGCGGGTTTCCAACCTGGTAATATTTTTGTCATGTTATTCTACATCTCTGTGTGGTCGCATACTATTTGTACCGGGCTTATTTGCTTGGTTACAAGTTGACTCAATTGAAAGCAATTTCATGCCAGTCTTTTTACTATTTTCATTTTCTCTCTCTCTCTCTCTCTCTCTGGAGCCGAGGTGAACACATGCAGCCATCACGTAGAACCTATTTTCTAAATGTAAGGACACAAATAGGAAGCCTATGCGCATAATAATAACACATCTCTCAACTATCCATATATTTAGTAAGCTTTTGTGTCGTTTGGGTGCTTGTGGGTTTTCATCTCTTATTATTTCTTTAGAGTACGGATGGTTGCACCAACTTCTCATTAA